>VDFB02388783.1:0-104122 GCA_007258455.2 Sequoia sempervirens | reverse complement strand
TTTTAACCCTAACCCTAATTATATTCATAATTCTAACACTAATTTTAAACTTAACACTAACCCTAATTTTAAACTTTATGTTAAATATAAATCTTAAATTTGAAAATATGTTCTTATATACAAACCATATTAATTGTAGAATCAACTTTCTTATAATGAATATTTGTCATTGTTACAATTATAACATGTGGATAATAGATTTTTAATAATATATATTAAAAAAATTACATTTCTTAAAGTACACATGATTTTCATATATCAAATTTGGCAATTGAATATATGTTAAATACAAATCTAAAATTTGAAAATATGTTCTTATATACAAACCATATTAATTGTAGAATCAACTTTGCTATAATGAATATTTGCCATTATTATAATTATAACATGTGGACAATAAAAAAAATTCTATATTTATTAAAGTACACATGCTTTTCATATATCAGATTTGACAATTGAATATATATTAAATAAAAATCTTAAATTTGTAAATAAGTTCTTATACACAAACCATATTAAAGATTAACTTTCACCAATTTAAATATAAATAAATAGAGTGCCAATGAAAGAGTCACGCCTAAAACAACCAGTTTCTTCTAATGCATCAAAAATCAACATCCATGAAAGGAAGATTTTTTTTCAAATAGTTCATATGGCTTGCCTATGATTAATTGTATATTTGATTTTTTTTTTAATTCACCTACATAATTAAATGTTACAATTTATAACTCTGCACTAAGAATAATATATATTATATTTACAAATATTTAACTTATTTAACAAATAAACAGCCAAAAATATCTCCATATTCATTACAAAATTTATTTTAAACAATTAACATAAATGTCCCATTTTCATTCACTTTTATTAGAAAAACAATAAATAAAATAATTAAACATTCGAGTTTTATTTGTATATCAAAGTGTAATCTAGGGGAAAACCCCCAATTGTCGTTTATGACCCAATTGTTGTTTACTCCTTAGTCACCTGACCCCCCAAAAACCGTTTACATTTTAGTCACTACATTGTTTTAATTATGGCAACAAAAGTTTACAAATTACACCAATATATGTTAAGTACTAAATGTGTAGTTGACCAAAAAAATTAAAACACATTGAAAACTATTGAAAACACCACCTTAACTATTGAAAGCACCTTATTTTTTGTGGTTTTTTATTGGTTGTCTAAATAAACAGGTACTAGCAAAGTGGTAAAGATGTAGAGTACGGAGGTTTTAAAACACCCTTTTGAGCAACTTTCACTTTATGGGTTCCACAAGGCGCGTTTTAAATACCCATAAGTCATTTTTTTCTTTTTAAGGTCCTCACTCACTTACAAAGAAGCCCAAAAAAAAAATGAAATCAGACCTATTTTGCACTCTGCACGAATGCGCAAAGTTAGCCCTAGCGGCTACTAGTACGTTTCCCCTAAATTATTTTAAAAAAAAAACCTATCAATCTGCTTTTTCCCCTCATACATAAATATGGAGGTATGGATTTCCAATCCCCAAACTTGACACACTTCAAAAAAATATAAATTCAAAAACTAATAATTTACAACAGATTGCAAAATTGCCACCTAAACAGATTGATACCTCGACGAAAAGCATGTTGATGTTGCATCATATTTGATGATGTGACCCTGAAACCAATTTTTATCGGCAGGAGACTTTCCAAATAAGCTGCTGTACAAATTTGGGAGTGATTTGAAATTTTCACATCAGACTCTGGGAAGCACAAAGTTAGGGTGGCCCACTATAGGCCCCTCTAGGAACGTGAGTTTCCCGCATTATCCGATTCATCAAATCCCTGTCTCCCCGTTTTAACCAGCATGAAAGCGAGTAACGGAAAAAAAATTGCAGTTTTCAAGGCAGAGCAGAGTGGACAAACGTCTATTTTGCTGTCAGTGTATACATAAGCATACATGACGATAGGCCAAGAACACTATGCACAACTCGTTTCTCCTGCAAACCCTGCAATTCCTCTGCATCTCCACCATTTTCCATGTAAATAATATTGTTCTTATTGCTGGAAATTACCTAGCACGAGGTAGAAGAGATGTTGGCAATGGTGGTATTCATCGCCTCCTCTTCACTGTCCGCTGAGAAGAGGAGAACATTGATGCTAATATTCAACAAAGAATCAGAGGCCCCAATCAGCAAAGGGACCCGTTCAGAAGTGTGCAGGGTAGGGATTTCGTGATTGAAAGTACCACATGCAATGCCAAGCGCAGGTCCCATTGCCAGGCCTGTAGCAGGGACATTAACAGAAAGAATAACTGAAACAACATTCGACCCAAAAAGGTAAACCCATAGAATCCAATGGCGTGAGTGATGTACAAACAAACGACATCTCTAAATCCACTACCAGATTGCAGACTAATGAGTCAAGAGCGGGAAACCCCAAAATTAACACCATAAAGTGGAAAATCATTATTTGAAAACTCAGAAGGGAGCGGAAGCGAGCGGGATGGCTCCATTGCTCATTTCCTATATAGTTGTTATCTGCTCAATTTGAGCATTAAAACTAATCCCTTGCAGTGCTTGAACTGCAGACAAATTATCAACACCGTCAAGCAAATATGGTTGGAAATTCTTCATGGAAATCCTTTATACATTCATATCAATCACCTCAAAATATAAATCATATTAAATAAATTGATATAACAGATCAATTATTGGTGCAATATAGCATAATATACCTAAGGCATCTCCATCTTGTGAAGTTGGATCACGCATTACAATGACTTTTCTCTGTTGAATAGTAACATCTGTGTTGTGGAAAAGATCGGCATGAGTCCATGGTTTATAATATGAATACAGCTCCACACAACACTAATAAAGAAAAGTCATAAAGAAAACTATAGAACGCCAGCAGTAACCGTTAATCACTCCATTCCCTTACAACGAAGACCAACGCCTGAGCTTCCACTACCGTCCAGCAAAGACCACAGTTCCACTACTATCCGGCGAAGATCATTCTCCAATTCCATGTGTTAAACCGTCAATCACGCGTCAATTTTTGCATCAGGTGTTTTTGTTTATATCAAGTCCTTGCTGCCACTGTAGACGCGCCTCTCGGTGTAATTAACTTCATAGATTATTGAATGTGTAAATATTTACATCTAGTCAAATAACATCTTGAGAATATTTTAACACTACTTTCATAATTTCGTCTAAAAAGCTATTCTGGAGCATGCTTTTGAGTTGTGTAAAAAATATTGCATTGAAGATGAGTGAAATATTTTTATTTTTTGATATGATGGAATTGGAAGCCTAGTACTGATCTTGAAGAATTAGGCGAGCTGCTCTGTTACCCCCCCACCTGCTGGTTAATTGAGCAACCAGACAAGCCATGCCTACCATGTCAACAGGACCATGGCCTCTTAAGAATTTGAACTTCAGTTGCATACTGGCAAACACTCAACACCAACGCCCCTAAGGACAGATAAGTAAAATATTTTTACGTGAAGAAATGACACGAGGACATGGATCTAGCAAATATTTAGCAAATGAAATCATTAAAAAATCCCAATTTATAATATTTACAATGAATTAGGAAGCCAAAGGATACGAAACTAAAAAAAATATGTGACAGGATAAACAAAAACGAACATTTTTTGTAGGATTCTTGAGGCACAGGATAAACTATGCATCACATTGACATGTTTGGATCGAAGTGGTACTCACGGCACATTCCTTGTACCCAAAAACATTGAATAAATTACCATTAGTTAATTTAAAAGAGATGAGATAGGTGGAGGTAAATCCAATGGAATTGCAGAGATTCTATTTTAAGAAGAAGATTAATAAACTGCTATATGCCTCTAAATATACCTAAAAACTCAAGCAAGGAAAAACAATTGTAAATACATCCCTGCCTAGAAAGGCAGAGATAATAAATGTTCCTATCAAAAGTCAGTTTCATATTGATACTAGTTGTTAGCTGGGACATTTTGGTGGATGATATCACACTAAAGCTAACAAAGATTAAATTTATAGTCAAAATCCAGTTCCACATAGTAGAATAATTGTATCTTTTTCCTAAGAATCAATATCAATCATAATATTTTGAAAAAGGAAACATGCCAAAATCCAGTTCCAAATAGTAGAATAATTGTATCTTTTGCCTAAGAATCGATATCAATGATAATATTTTGAAAAAGGAAACATTCCAAAATCTTGGTCATTAAAGACATTTACAAAGCAATTATTTAAATCAATTAGAAAACTCTTGCAATCTACAATTAAAATAAGCTTGTAACTTGTAAACAAAGAAATGATTCAAACCCACAAGCGTAAGTTTACTGAGAAGGACAATCAGCTTCCTCTTTAGTCTAAAGTAAGAGTTTTGTACGAAAGATGTCCTAAAAGGAAAATGGAAGTATTAATGCTTACAAATCCAGAATAACAACTCTTTCAAAATAGCCAAAAAAAAATATGAAACATTGAATACTAAATATTCAAATGCATTATCTTTTGGTAATTGTGAATAGAATATAGGTTCAGAAATAGGCACCCCTTGCAAATTAACAAACACTACTTGACAAGACATTAAATAGCATGTTGCACAACAAATGGAGATTGTCTTACAGTACATGGACTATAAAGGGAGGAAAAATGCAAGATGAAAAATGTACAGTAAAAATACTTCTTATATTCTCAATTGGGATAAGCTTGAGTACTATATCTGTGGGGTTTTTATATTAGAGCCTCAAGTTCAAATCCTGGAAAGATATTGATGTGTGAAATTATAACTGCTTGTGGTATCCCTCAAACTATGAGGCCAGGTGCATGTTCTTATTTATTTTGACACAATAGATACCCCTGAGCCCAAAGACATACCTACGACACGATTCAAGAAAGGGACAAATTACCAATAAACAAAAAGACATTCCTTATATCCAAACCAATGCCTCGGTAATTATTCTTTCATCTACAAATGGGCGCAATGTCCACATAAAAGAATACGTTTGAAGTATCTCTGAAGATGTATCAAGTTGTAAGTCAGAAACCACCTTTTCCTGCCAATTCAAAGTAGAACTGAAGTCATAATGGGACTCAATAATTAGAAGAATGAAGACACACAATAATTACTCTGCACAATCTTATAAAAAACCTAAAATATTGAGATCAGATTACTACCTGCATTGCATAGTCTTGTCTCAGCATACCATAAACTAGTGACATCATTGATACATAATCAGAAAGTTCCAGTTTCTGATCATCCCGACTTTCCTGAGAAAGAGTAATAATAAAGTAAGAAACATCCAATTCACAAGAATAATCTGCACAAACTTTGATTTGAATATTTCTTCTGTCAGTACTACTGTTCTTGCCAGGTCAATGAACTTTAGTGTCTAATATAAATTCCAAGTGAAAGCAACTTGTGTCTTGATTGCCTCGAAATGTGAACATTACAAGGAAAAACATTTTCTATTCCCTAGAAATGTAAATGCCAGTAGAAATTGATTTTTGTCTTTTCTATAAATATAAATGCAACAAGAAAAAACATGTGAATGCCAGTAGAAATTGATTTTCCTCTTTTCTAGAAATATAAATACAAGGAAAAACATTCTCATTGAACATTCAAGCATGCAAACACAATTTAATGTGTTATTCTTTGCAAATTGGTTAGATTTTTACAATATTTTACTAAATTTAAAATTTTTAGCTGATATTTTTGTTCAAACCATTCACCAATACTATGTATGAATGCACCTAAACTGACAATATTCTCCCATATTTAAATAAATTAGTAATCACTTCTACGCTATGTTCCATTGTGTTTCTGGGTCAAGGATGGCAGAAAACAATGGCAGTGGACGACAGCATAGAAATGGGGAAAATATTAGAAATTAAAATATAAATAGGAAAATTCTATTTTACAAAAACCAAACATTAGAGTTCAAAACTTTAAACAAAATATATATAAATATATAATGGCAAAGGCCCAAAGGCTACAAAATGTGCAATTATGAGATGCAAAATAAACCCAGCAACTGGAATTCCTCACTACCAAAAATCCAATTGTTAGTGCTCCTCTCCTTTCTTCTCTTCTTTCCCTCCACAACTGCCGCAATTCATAAATGAAAATGAAGAATGGGAAATGAAAATAAATGACATTTTACAGGCAAGGAGGTAAAGGTTTTAAAAGAAATGTGGGGACCTTGTGGAACCCCCACAACACTTTTTTCTATATTTCTGTTTTATTTCCTTTTTATTTGTAATTTTATTATTTTAAATGGCATGTGGTGTATGTAATCATCCCTGGAATGGTAGAGCAATATCGCCAACCATCTCAGAGACTGCTAGACATCCCCAGGATGTTTCCCCTCCGATGGTCCCAAATCAGGGATGTTCCCAAAACCAGGACATCACAGGACATGTTTCCTAGCTGTCCCCATGTACTCCAAAATGCATAGGGGAGAGAGATGTGCAGGAAAACCTCAGAGTGAATCCATGTAACCTCATTTTATATATTTTTCTTCTAAAATAGCCTATAAACTAAACACCGATTATTTTATCAAATGAATAGCCTTGCCATCTACACCATACACATACAAGGTTTATCTCAATTTTCACTGTTCATGGAAGACTCGGTGAGCCTAATGTGTTGCCAAGAGGAAACTAGGCATAATGTTGTTACTATTCAGTCAGGTATAAAAATATATACCACCAGATACTCCTCCATTCCTTTCTAAATATGTATTAATCTGTATCAAATGCATATCTGCATTGGATACAGTCTGGATAGGCACCATTGAACAATCCATATTAAGCTACAATTCAAAGTAGCTATGGTAGGGAGAAACTGGATTTAGCAGTATGAAATCCAAGCTATATCTCAGGAAAATTTAAAACAAGAAACTCAAGAAGATGAATTTCAAAAACAAATACCATTACAAAAGGAGAACATCTCTTGTCAGAAATACCATTCATTGTTGAAATATAGATGCCATGACTTGAATATTTTTTAAGCTCTTTGGAAGGTTTTCAAAATTGACTCTTGCCTGTGTAAACTCTCTTCTCAATTTTTTTATTTATTTTTAAGCAAAGTGCAACCAGTGGGGATAGCTCCCTTTTCATTAAATTTCAGATAAAACAGTACATATTCAGCCCATCAGCCCAAGGTGAAGATCATGATGTGAATGTCTTCAATGGTCTCGTGCAACTTCTCAATCTGGGCTGAGGAGAAGAGATTTTCTAGATGGCTCATGGAAAAAGCACATGTTTGCATGTTGTTTCTGTTCAGACCTTCCCTCATGAGTGTGATGGCCTGCTTCATATCCTCATTCTCTCTTCTCAATTATTAACATGTGGGATATTATTCATTTCTTCTAACAACCTATTCCTAATGGAAAATATTTTCTCAATTATAAGTAAATTGAGAAATGGCATTTGAATTATTTCGATCATAATGTCAATCATAGTAGCATTCCATTTACATGGTGTCATTAAAGTTGAATGGAATTCAATTACCCCAGTTTAATGTGGGAAAAACTTGGCAAAAACTTGGGAACTAGAACATAATGTACAATTTGCACAAATAAAGAAAAATACTAATTTTGATTTTTCATGTCAAATATACTATGTTAAGATTTAAATAGATTCTGTGCGTTATTAAAAAGCTATTTATAAAAAACTGCATGGGATTTTTAAAAAATCTATTGTACTTGACCCCCTAGAGGGTTTATGTAAAAATCAAACTTCTAGCCTAAAATAGTAGATCATTCCATCATGAAGCATGGACTATTATTTTAGGTGCAGCTCTATTTTTTAGCCTCATCAGGGTATAAATTAACAGAAAACCCTCATTGTGGTTAAAATTTGACTTTGGGTTCTAAGACAAACCTATTCAAAGAAAAATTTAAAGAAATTTGAAAATAACCTATAACCCAATACAAAAACTGTTCAGCTTTTGCTTTATTTTCCTGTCTCTGAGCATAAAAATGAACCAAAAAGATAATTAAAAAATTGGAATTCCTTCTTAAAGAACTTGGAAAACGGCATGGCAAATGCAGCAGGTCATAACTGCTTGGAATTAATTGTCGATATTCTATGAACTTGATTTATAAATTGTTAATATGGCAACTATTGGCCATAATTATGAAGTTGTGCACATGTCTGCAAATTCACAAGTACACATAATTTATACCCAACTGCAATATCTAGTACGAAAAATTAAAATAATCAAAAAGCTGTCTCAATAATGATCAAATAATAGCCATAACATTACAACAATATTTAAGAACTCATTCCTGATAAACAGGATGGTGGAACCGGAGACAATATTATGATCCAAGCACACATTCACTAAACTACGAAACCATCCACTATATCTTGGAAGTGATGGAAGACAGTTTGAGCGGAGACCAGGGAGAACATTCAACTCAGAAGTCAGAACAAGATGACTACGTTGTTTACAACTTTGCAGTACCATACAATCATTTATAACATACATCACTTGTACTTATTTTAACCATATTTAGTAGCATAACAGTGTAGTCAAATTGAGTCAACCCATAGTTTTCTCTAACCTACCCAGAAAAGGTTTTCTATTTTTTTTCTAGTAATGGTACTTTACCAAGACAACTAACATATATCCGTTCCATTGTTTGACTTGCAAACTTTATTCCTTAAAGTTCACTGTCTAATTAATGACCCAATCAAAACAAAAATCTTTGATAAGAGTACCAATTGACCAGAAAAACAACTAGAATCGTTGCATTGACTAGCTCTGCCTTAACTATGACTTCCTAGCAGCGTTGGCCAGCATTTCACATTCAACAAACATATTTCTTTAAGTTTTGCCTTCCACTGTGTTGACCATTTTGAAAATATATTATTTCATCTGATCTGCTGAAGAGTTTGACCAAAATAGGATATTTGACTGAAGCAAACTTTTTTGCAACAATTTTTTGACTCAGGTACATCAAATTTTCTTTTGTTTGACACAGGTATTTTGACAATACAGCGAATTCCATTGAGACATGCAATTGTTTTGATTAAAATGAAATATTTACTTATACAATATGTCAAATCTTGTATTTAACAAAATAAAAATTGGTTCTATAAAATATTGCTCTCTCCTATGAAGGGGCAAAGTATGGATTAAAACCTATGGTTAAACCAGATAATAGGGTAAAACGTCTAAACTAATTGTATGGTTGAGTAACCTGTGGCTCATGTGTAAAACAGATGATTAGAGTAAAACCCCTTGAATGTCCGCAATAGTCAGACTATCAGGTACATAGTTATATATTATAATTTATAAACAATAGCTCTCGTGATAAAACAGGATGATTGGATTATCAGGTATAACCTATCATTCCCATGATAAAACATATGATTGGATTAAAAGCCACAAATGCTCATACTAGTCTGTCTACCAAGTATAATCCACAGTTTGCATTAAAAATGGATGACGGGAGTAAAATCCATCAACAGATGGGTAAAAAATTCCGAAATCAATGGTGGATAGTGGTCAAATCAAGTAAAGCTACACACATAAATTGACTAAATAAATACTGTATCTTATGAATTTATTGTATCATATTATTTGTTTGCTTGTTTTTTCTAGGCCATTCAGATGAAGTTCATAGCATTCTCAACTTGATGATTTCAATTTTTTATGATAATACATACCAAGCAATGCCATTCCACTGGCTGTGATTTGGTGATGGTTTCCACTCATACCAAACCAAATATGTTCAGCTTGGTAATAAGCGTTCCCACAGGTGATCATCGTTTTCCTTATATCTTGTCATTTGGTACAGGTAAAGGTAGGAAGGATAAAGAGAACTGCCAAAATCAAAAGGAAAATGAAAACCTCTATAGGAGGGGTAGATAAAGTAAACATTGACAGGGCTACAAAAAGTAATCCAAAAGAATTAGAAAGAGACGATATCCTAAGGAGTAGCACCTCTAGTGGTTTCTTCTGCTCCTAACCTTGGGCAAAATGCCAATGATAGCAGGATTCTGGAGCTATGTCAAAGGCATTAAAATTGCAACAGAATCTGGCATGCGGAATTTGGTAATCAAAGACTACTTTACCATAGTAAAATCTACATATGCAGGTCAGAACTGGAGGTTTAATCCCATGATAAAGAAAAGAAATTCTTTTAGCGAAAGGTTACTAAGATCATGGAAAATACAGTAACATGACTAGCTACTCCATGCGGTTGCTTAGAAATAAGATCCGGGGAGATAGGTGGTCTTGAAGTTATAATAAAAATGATCAAATTTAGTCCTTTGATTATCTTAAAAATTTAAAGGAAAGTAATGTCCCCGTTTTTAGCACTTCACTTTTCAGTGATTGGTAGCCTATTCCCAGTGTGCTGTCGGTAAGTCAGTGGCAAAATTAGGGTTTCTTTCCTAGAAGCTTCTGGAGGGTCCTCTCAAAATTATAAAAGGGAGCTTTGGGTCCTCATTTTGACATCTGATATCTTGAGTAATGTTATGCTGCCGAATTGGTTGCTGGACTGCTTCGAGGAATGAATGCCTCCTAGCTTTGGCTCAACTTCGTGCTTGAGAGATAGCACCTAGTGGAGAAGTTTGCTTGTGTTGAGTGGATTTTGTAGTGAGGTTTGCATAGTAGTATTGTTCTGTCAATTTGGAGATTAGTTATTTGCATTTCATGTCATTTTCTGGAGATGCTGATATCATAGCTGATTTGTAGTTTTCACTCATATATTGAAAAATAAAAATATCTTCGTTTTGGGTAATGCATATTTCATCTTTTTTAGGTTGGGCGCCCCTTTGTGCCAATTTGCAGATTTTAATATTGAGAGCTTGAATTTATAAAGAAAATCGCCCCTATTTGCCAGGCAGGCCCTCTTGGAGTGTATTGGGAAGCGTATTAAATAATGGTGGGGGTTTGGGTGTAGTTTCTTGCTGGCAACTTGGTCGCCCTTGTTCTAGGAGTCCTTTGCATTTGGTTTGGGGTCTTTTGGTGGAGTATTGAGGGAGTAGTGAGTGGTTTAATGAATTTCTGTGTCGCTGTTTTAGCTTTTCTGGAGCAGGTCTGTCACAAATCAGAACATTGAGATTGGTCTTTGAGTGGATATTTTGGTCTTGGAGCAGTTGTTAAGCAAGGGAGAATCTTCTATCTTGTTGCAGCACTTTGCAGCTCTAATCTTGTGCTCTTGGCAGACATTCTTCAATATAATGTAAGTTGAACAGTAGTACTGTCAGCATCTTTCTTATTCTTGCTAATTTCATACTTTGTATTGCCCACAAAATAAGTGGAAGAGGCTGGCTTGCCGCCTATTTACTTGTATTGCATTATAGTTTAATATCTCCGCCATATGGTCGCCTCTTTTCCATCCTGGATTGAGTACCACATACTTGGTGTTGAGTTACTTTCAACAATATTAGTGATAGGGATCCTCTGACCATAATACCATATGATCGTCCACCATGGACACATTCTTGGTTAGAGTTACGTTCCAGTTGCAATTTGAATTAATGTACTGATGATCCTCTAGCCATATGACAGCCTCTCTCTTGTTGAGATTGAGTGCGCATTCTTAGCAACGAGTTAATTGTAACTGCTGGTTTGATTGAACAAACCCTAACGAGTGCTTTCTGCATTGTTGTGTACTTGGCAAAATTTGAAAAAATTGGTTCGGGATATTTCAGTGGTATCAGAGCCAAGATCCTGCCATCCTGTGCCCAACAAGGTTTAGTTGACAATCGAATGATAGAGAAATCAGTTTCTACACCAGAGGTCAGAACAGAGTTCAGCTCAGTTTAGAAGTGGCAGTTAAACATGGCTAACAGAGAAGAGATAAAGCTGGAACAAACACTTTTTGAGACCGGAAAAAGACTTGGCAAAGAATGTAAGTCAAGGGAAGACGAAAAGAATAGTCTTCAAATATTGGAACAATGTTTGAGACAGGTGGAGCAGTCACCTTCTGAACGGATACAATTGGCATTGTCACCTGTAGTTCACCTTTTAGTTCAGCCCTATTGGCTGGGACATCCAAATGAAGAAACCAAGCTGCTGATTTCTTCTTGTTTCATGGAGTTGATGAGAATGGTGGTTCCCATGACACCCTATGATGATGAAACCATGAAAATCATTCTGAATATGATTGTAGAAAGTTTCCAAGATCTTGATGAAACTGGAAGCAATCTATTTGCTAGAAAGGTTGCTATCTTAAAGACATTTTCAGATCTCTGGGTAAGTAACTTGCTATTAGCCTTGGAAATGCATGATCAGATTTACCACTTGTTCCATTACCTCTTCATATCCACTTGGAGCGAACAAGAAGAGGATGTTATTGCAGCTGTGAAGAAAATCCTTATTCTCACCATTAATGAGTCAAATGAAATTCCACCAAATGTCCAATCTCTCCTCTTGGACACATATGAGTGTGAAGAAAAGGATTCTCCTATTGCTGCTATGCTGGTCAAGGAATTATTTAATCAATGTGAAGAGAAATTGAAGCCACTTTTGGAGAAGTCTGAGCAAGATGCAGGAAAATTTAGTGGTCTTGATGATAGAGATAATTCCAAAGAGTCCATACTGTTAAAATTATATGAACAGATTATGTGCACAGGAAATAAATCAAAAAACAGACAAAATAACACAGCATATACCCTGGGAAAACCCTCCTCTTGAGGGAGAAAAACCCAGCAACAAAGATCTCTCTTATATTTGATGCAACAGTGGCAATTTTACAATTACAATAAGGTCCAACACAAGACCACTATGCAATGTCTTGCAATAAAGAATAACAGATAACAAGCTCTAGATCACACCTGGCAGTATTAGAATACAGATCCAATAATGATCACTTAGCACTGAAGGTCTTCAACTCTCAGACTTTAAGCACACTTGTCAGAAACTGAAAGCTATAGCTTCGCTCTGGCATATAATCTCCCTTTGATCTGATCATATATATTCGCATCTCATGATGTCGCGGATCTGGTAAATTCGCGCTTGAATGGAGTCATCGAACTAGTATGTTCGCACTTAGTTCTTAGGCAAGTTTGTACTGTGACATCAGTTGTGTTCGCCCTTAGATCATAGACAAGTTCGCACTTTTTGTAGAAATGATTGAACTGACCTCCTGCTTTAATATGTTCACACTGTATAATGCAAAGCTGATAGGAAATAACTGAACTCTTCTAGATAGTCAATGGACGAAACAAGGAGAATATATATACAAGTGAATGATGGAGACGCATGCCTCAAGATCCTTCAAGTCGGCCTTAATAGATTTCGAATATCCTTTTCATGAAGGTCGGCCTCAAATGAATATTAATTATCTTCTAATAAAAGATAAACATCGAATTCTTTTATGTCAGCCCATAAGATGAAGTGAGAATAAAACAATAAATATAAATTGTATAGCCAATGGCTATCATCCAATTTATGATCCACGAAGGAGCTGAGCTAGAAGGAGCTACCTAAGCTGCTATAACATTAACACTCCCTCTCAGCTAGGGAGAGAACTTCCAGCTGCATAAAATGAAACATCTCCATATGAGGTTCATCTGTCACCGTTGCCTGCTATCAGATATAAAGAGAGAAATATCACCTCAATATGATATCAACCATCACATGGTTAAGTACTAGTGTTCATCACTTGCGTGATGCTGTCACCTCAATGTGACTTTCACCATGGCTCTCCCAGAGGGTGAAACACAAGTACAAGAAGATCATCACGGACTCTCTCTCGTGATGTTGTCATGGAGTCACACACATGACATCCACCATGACTCAGCTCAGAGGGTGGAAACGAGGGCTTTCACCTCAAATTCTTCCCTACGTAATAGTGTACAGGTGCAAGTGTTCATCACTTAGTGATGTTGTCACCTCAATGTGACTTTCAACATGGCTCTCCCAGAGGGTGAAACACAGCCAACATATGTCATGTGGAGTCGCACACATGACATCCACCATGACTTCTCAGAGGGTGTGGAAACAAGGGCTTTCACCTCAAATTCGGTTAAATCCTTTCAGAAGATTCTAAGAATCACGTGATCTTCTCCAGTGAGGATTAGATCATCAACATATAAAACCAAAATTAATGCATCACCATTCATTACCTTGAAGTAGAGATTTGAATCAGCATCATTCTTCAAGAAACCCAAGCTTGATAGATACTTATCAATCCTTTCGTACCATGCACGAGGAGCTTGCTTAAGACCATACAAGGCCTTCTTCAGCTTGCAAACATGAGACTCTTTCCCATGAATCCTTTCAACCATCGTTCTATGTAAACTTCTTCCCAACAATTATCATTGAGAAAGGTTGTTCTACATCCATCCGTGAATCTTCCATCCTCTAGATGCAGCAATAGCAATGATGGTTCACGTATGTAGCGAGCAACAGAGAAAAAAGTCTCATCATAGTCAATCCTCCTCGAAAACCCACGAAATAAATCTTGCCTTGTACTTCAATGCTCATCTCGGGCAGCATGCTTTAATCTTGAATAGCCATTTAGAAGATGGTAGCTCACGTAATTTGCCTTCGGTCTAGGAACGAGTATCCCAAACATCATTCTAAGAATTGATCGATATCCTTCACATAGTAATCTCCTACATGAAGACCGGATGCTTCCTCACCACATGCAGTGTCTTTATTCTATAATTCAATCACTGGCAGCAGTGCGTCTTGGTGTTCTATGTGGCCTTTTGCTTTCTCTGAATGTGCCTCTAGGAGCTACAAAGTTTTCAGCCTCTTGCATAGTGCGACTGGCCCATAGAGGTCTCTTCCTCCCAATAGCAATATCTGTAGGCCCATCAGTAGGTTCCAAGGGTTCAATTGGATCAAGATCTTCCTTTGGTTCCATTGTCTCCCTCTGAATCTCAGGAGTATGGTCAACCTCCATGTCCTGAGGAGACTCTTCATTATCAATCTCCATGAATCCTCCTCGATCTCCCTGGTAACATCTTCCTCAATGACATCCCTACCGACCTCTATCAACTTCCACCTCGAATGTAAATTCTATAGATGTCTGCCCTTGGGAGCCCACAAAGATTCCTTCTTGCTAGAAGGCTCCAAATTTTGCCCTTTCTTTTGGGCATGAAGGAGGTATGTGATAAATCAAGATCCCTGGTTGACTTCGTGTTTCTTTTCCCAGAAGGCTTTCTTCTCGAGTCATATTCTCCAAGATCTTATGAGACATCCGCTCTAAAACATATACCGCTGTCCCCGGAAGCTTCATTCATAAGAAAGTGCCTGCAGTCTCAGAACGGTGAGACCTGGTCTTCTGTTGCTTCCACACTGTCCCGTTTCTTCTTCTTCAACACCATTTTGTTGAGGATTATAGGGAACACAGAGCTCCCTCTTAATCCCTGCATCAGTACAAAAGTTTCGAAAACTACTAGAGGTGTATTCTCCACCATTGTCAGATCTGAGGACCTTAATTCGTTTACCAGAAAGATTTTCTACTAAAGCTTTAAACTCTTTAAACCTATCCAGTACTTCCTCAGATTCTTTAGATTTCAGAAAATAAATCCAAGTCTTCCTAGAGTGATCATCAATAAAAAGAACATAATACAAAAAACCACTCGAAGAAGGAACAGACATGGGACCACATAAATCAGAATGAATTAGGTCTAAAATACACTTAGATCTATTTTCTCTACTATGAAAGGGGGCTTTTATATTCTTACCTAATGCGCAGCCCTTGCATGTACCTTCGTGCTCCTGGTTGAATTTAGGAAGGCCCGTCACCATCTTCTCCATAATGGGTAGGGCTCGGAAGTGTAAGTGAGCCAATCTTCGATGCCAAAGATCACAAAGACTGGAAGAGTCATGAACCAATGCTTGTAGAGGATGTGAGCAAACCTTGTAGAGGTTATCATGTCTAACTCCAATTACTTGAGCATCCTTGAAGTTAGAATTCTGCATCCACACTAGAACTTTGCCTTTGGAGAAGCAACTTGATATCCTTTATCTTCTGAGATAGAAATAAGATTACGCTTGATTCCGGGAAATAAAGAACATTACCCAATTGAAACGATATGCCGGAGTCCAAGTGAAGTGTGGAGGTCCCAATTCCCTTTACGGAGTAGCTGGCATCATCTCCAATGATGACTTGTTCAGAAGAATCCTTTTCCACCAAACTCGATAAGTGCTCCTTGAATCCGGTTATGTGACGGGAGGCACCACTGTCGATTATCCAGGTGTTGGAGTTGGAGGGTATACAGCTTGATAATGCTGAATGAGACATGAATTCACTTGAACCCTCAACCTTCAAATCATACACCATCTTGACAAACTGAACAAATGAGATAATCTGAGTGCAATAATCTGATCACGATCCTCAAACCCGCTCCGATACCATGTTAAAATTATATGAACAGATTATGTGCACAGGAAATAAATCAAAAAACAGACAAAATAACACAGCATATACCCTGGGAAAACCCTCCTCTTGAGGGAGAAAAACCCAGCAACAAAGATCTCTCTTATATTTGATGCAACAGTGGCAATTTTACAATTACAATAAGGTCCAACACAAGACCGATATGCAATGTCTTGCAATAAAGAATAACAGATAACAAGCTCTAGATCACACTTGGCAGTATTAGAATACAGATCCAATAATGATCACTTAGCACTGAGGGTCTTCAACTCTCAGACTTTAAGCACACTTGTCAGAAATTGAAAGCTATAGCTTCACTCTGGCATATAATCTCCCTTTGATCTGATCATATATATTCGCATCTCATGATGTCGCGGATCTGGTAAATTCGCGCTTGAATGGAGTCATCGAACTGGTATGTTCGCACTTAGTTCTCAGGCAAGTTTGTACTGTGACATCAGCTATGTTCGCCCTTAGATCATAGACAAGTTAGCACTTATTGTAGAAATGATTGAACTGACCTCCTACTTTAATATGTTCGCACTGTATAATGCAAAGCTGATAGGAAATAACTGAACTCTTCTGGATAGTCAATGGACGAAACGAGGAGAATATATATACAAGTGAATGATGGAGACGCATGCCTCAAGATCCTTCAAGTCGGCCTTAATAGATTTCGAATATCCTTTTCATGAAGGTCGGCCTCAAATGAATATTAATTATCTTCTAATAAAAGATAAACATCGAATTCTTTTATGTCGGCCCATAAGATGAAGTGAGAATAAAACAATAAATATAAATTGTATAGCCAATGGCTATCATCCAATTTATGATCCACGAAGGAGCTGAGCTGGAAGGAGCTACCTAAGCTGCTATATCATTAACACATACAAGATCATATTGAAGATTTGGTAAAGAAGGATTCTCTTCATGTTGCTGCCCCAACTTTTCAAGAAGTTCCACATGAAGAAATCAATGACATACTTCCTCAGGGTGAAGATAATGACGGTGAAGTTTACAAAACAGCAAGCAATGAAGATTCTTCATTTCACTATGGTGGTGACATTTGGTTTGAGCAGCAAACTGAGCCATAGGAGAGAAATAATTTTGATGTTATCAGCTTAAGTGATTTAGGAGTTGACTTATTTAAGGAGTCATCACTTCTGGGGGAGCAAGATAAGCTTTTTCTTGTTGATCATCCTAATCAACCCACTAGCATTTGGGATCCGGGTGTGTTAGCACCAAGGTTTGATAAAGAACCTTTGTGTGATGAATTTCCCTTTGATCCTAATGAAGACCAAAATTTTGTTTGCATTGCAAGTTATGAGAAGGCCACAGAAGGAAAAGCTGTTTTTGATGAAGAAGCTTTCTCTGAAAGGCTCCATGGTGACCCCGTCAAGTTGGTTGCAACCACCAAGGAGGATGTTGTTACTCCTGAAACTTTCAGAACAACATTCAATGATTCTTCGTTCGAGTTAGGGGCTGTCATAGCCTTTGATCTAGAAGATGGTGAGGTGGATGAAGAGCTAGAAGACCTTATGGCTCTTGAAGAAGAAAGGTTTAAAGTGGTTTTAGAACACAAGGCTGATTTACCAATTCAAGAAGCTGATTGCAAACTTGGGGTCAAAGAATTTATGAAGTATGATGCTTTTTATGACAATGAGCATCCTCCACTAGTCAATGGTGAAGAACAAAAATGTTGGAGCAGCAATGAGGGCAGCAAAGACAAGGGACAAGGTTCTGATTTTCAGTTGCAGCCTATCAGCAGTTCACTATCTTTGAATTTTTTTGATTGGGATAGATACTTCAAGGTGTCCGTTGACAAGGAAGTGCAAGCTCTATCCCTATTTGATCACACACTTGGCATGGTTGAAGAGTTGTACTGGAGGGCTCAGATTGAAGAGAGACAAAGAGGAGTGAAAGATGAAGTTGCTCTTCCCAATCTGCAACTTATCAGAGACTCTTCAGTAACCTTGAAGTCCGAATACATTCACTTGGTTGAAGATCGTGATCGCGCCATTGAAGTTGCAAAGAAGATCATTTGTGCTTTTCAAGATAGAGAGAGGAAGTTTGATGAACTTTATCTGGAGTTTGAATCAACAAGAGCTACGCTGGAAGAAACTCAAATGGCATTAATGGAGGTAGAAAATCAGTTTGCTGATTTCAAAATTTTCACAAAGCAAGAGAATGCACATAAAGCCAAAGAAATCAAGCAAGTAATTTGTGAGCTTGATAGTCTTCGAGAAGAGTTTGACCTTGAAGGTTTCACAAGAAGGACTGAAGTTACAAGTGCAGATTTGGATCAGCAAGATGGATGGAATAACTTTCAAGTTTTTGACAATCCTCTCTTTGAAGAAGGTGATGAGGAAGATTATGACAATCCTCTCTATGAGATGGAAGATAAAACAGAGAATGAGACTAAGCATGGTTTCTAGTGCTTGGATGCTTTGATATCACTCCATGAGGAAGTGCCATGTCTGTTGATTAGTAATGAATGCATAAGTGGGCTCAAGGGTGAAGATACCATATGGGAGGTGTCGAAGCAAGGTAATTTCAACATCTATGACATCAAGATGTTGATAAGACAAGTTGTGGTAGCTGCTGGTAACTTCATTACAGCAGCAAGGAGTGATGATTTCAGATCTACTACTCATGAGGAATGGGGGAAGAGAAGACCTAAAACCGGTGTTGGCACTCTTGACAATATATCCCTTGGGTGAAACGATGTTTGGGCTCAACTAGTCCGTTTTTGGAGTTTGGATTGAAGACAACATTTGTTTCATGTTCCACAGATGTAAACGCTATCAGGAATTGGTTTCAGGGATTCATGAGTATGCACTTGGTTTTGACTAACAATTGGGAATGTATTGAGTTTTCTTTTCAGTGTGTTGGAAATCATCTTCAGTTGGGTATCCATATTTGGGATCCTCAACTTGGCTTGATAGAATTTATTACATATGGAAATGACTTTTGGAGGGATAAAGATCAAATTTCCAGATTTGTTGAAGTTGTTCCCTTCTTTTCCAGCTACTTGATGGTTCCGTTTGTTCATCAACAAATGGATTGGAGAGAAATTTTGAATATGGGTTGGAGAGTTCAACGATCGGTAGTTCTTGGGAGTGACTTTCAGCTCAGACAAGAGCAGATTTTGAGACACGAGCTTGCTGGTTGGAGGCAGACCAGCCACCTTACTTATGGAGTTACTTTCATTCAGGAGAGTTGGTTCATCACTCCCGATCAAAGAAGTGGTAGTTTTCTGATGGAGATGGCTTTAGCGTGTTTTTCAACCACTTTGGAGGTTTGTGATTGAAATATGCTAACCAATTTTTTTTTGAAGAATTTACACAACATAACCAGCAATAGTTAACTGGATTAGCGTTAGCATCAAACTGAAAACCAAACTTGAAAGAACTACTCAACGTCAAGAATGTGCACTCAAAATCCCAATGAGGGCGAGGTGCTAACATATGACGGAGTGTGTATTGAAACTAGAAATTAATAGGCGGATAACCAGCCATGAAGAGCATTTCCACACTACCACCAAACAATGGGGGGAAAAGATTACAATTAAAACGATTCGTCCGCTGCAGCGGGCATCCACAAAGTTGTGGGGATTCACCACTATGAGTGGGTACAAAAGTGTTACAATCAATTTATCCACACTGACGGTAAACCATCCAGGGGTACTTATGTGAGAAGATAAAGAAAGAATTGCAGCATTTAAAACTGGAACAGTACTACTGTTAACAGTTTGTACAAATGAGAAATGGCTGCAAATTACATAGGAATTACAATAATCTTCAAACACATGAATATTAGATGCTTTTCAAATGATTATTTATCTCTTAATCAGTTGATAATGAATCAGAAATCAGAACTTCTATAATCTGATACAAAAACTGTAAACTGGAAATATCAATCTGCAACTATGAGAATCAATGAAATGTTCATAACTCACTTAATTCGCCTCTGAATTGAATGCCGTCTTTTGTTGTGTCTTCTTAGAAGGTAGGCGAACATTTTCTGATCATCAAACAGCAGCCAAACAGCAGCTTTATTTCTGGCACAAATCCCAATGCTTCCTTGAATGGTACGGCCTTCATGAGGGGCGATTTTGACAAGTAAAAATCAACAACTCAATTAAAATCTGAAACTCTCCAAAGATGGTCGCCTTGGGTGTAGGAATGGATTGGAAAAGTACCCATAAGCAAATTAAATTCACACAAAAAGCTGTATGCAAAAACCACTTTCAGCTGTGACTACATCAACAACTTCAAAACTGAAAATTTCATCAAAATCTTCAAATATTGAGCTCAAACTGCTAGTCTGATTTGAGAAGCAGCAAATGTCCAACTAGGTGTTGTATTTCAAACACGAAATTGGATTGGAACTAGGAGGTAAGCATCCCTCGAAGTATTAAACAAGTTGTCATTTTGACAGCATAACATTAGCATAAAAAATATTGGATGCCAATGCTGAAGCAAAGCATTCATTTTATAGAAGAGTAGAAGACTCTTTAATTCCCCAAGGAAGCACGCCAAAAGTCACATGAGACTTCAAATTTCTAGAAACCTTCCAACTTCTCAAAAAGGCGTCCACTTTATCAATGCACAAATAAACTTTATTTTTTAAAAGAATATCTTCAAGAAAAGGCGTCCACTTTTTCCCAAGGCATTAAAAGACTTTTAAATATTAAATTTATCCTCCATGATGACGTCCCCCTTCATGACCACCTTTTAAGAACAACTTAAAGTTAATGAACTAGGCCAAGGGGTCAACTTGAAATTAAAACATTAATGCCTTGAAATATATTATTTCACCAAAATAATGCTTTTTAAAGCCAAAATCAAACCCAAGCAACTGCTCCAACTAAAAATGACTTAATGAAGGCTGACAACTGAACCACTGCCAAAATTAGTATTTACTAAAAATAGTAAATACCTAGAAATGCCACAAACCTCCAAGCCAGGAAACCCTAATTTCACTTCTGATCAACCTACGGATTTCTGGAAATAGGCTATCAGTCAAAGAAGAGCGTATGGCCAAAATGGGGACATTACAGTGATGCAAACTCTGATGGTTTATTTTCATTATTGGTTCATGACAGTGAGCTACCCCATGCTTTGATTCTACATTTTCAGACTCTTGGGGTTGGAATTGTGAAAAACTTCTTCAGACTTCATAGTTGTGCCATGATAATTCAGTTGAGGCATAGGGAATTCATGTGGAGTCATGAGTATGAATTTGTTGCGCTCTTGCAAAGGATTGCCTTCCTCTTTGCAAGAAGATTTGAAGATGTCACATTTGCAGTCATGGTTCCATTTGTTACCATGTGGAGGTATGCTGAGGAGTTCGATTTTGAGTTGAGTAGACTATCTTTTCTATTGCTTAGAATTGTGATTGACAGTAGTATGGTTGATACTATTAATTCGGGGCATTGTGGACATGAGATGTTGCATGATATTGATCTCAGCCCTTTAAGATCTTTCAGTTTGAGTATCATGGATGGTAACACCTTGGGGTTACAAGGAAGGTTAGTGCAACATTGGCATGATGTTTTCACTGATGTGATCAGAGTGGTGCAGCATCGGCATGGTGGGTCCTTCCTGAGATGGGTTTGGGAACCTGGGATCATACTTGTTTTGGTATGGATCAGTCTTAAGTTTTCTGGAGTTATGGTGGTATTGCTTGAGGACAAGCAATTTTGGGAAGGGCAGACTGTAATGTCCTCGTTTTTAGCACTTCACTTTTCAGTGATTGGTAGCCTATTTCCAGTGTGCTGTCGGCAAGTCAGTGGCAAAATTAGGGTTTCTTTTCTAGAAGCTTCTGGAGGGTCCTCTCAAAATTATAAAAGGGAGCTTTGGGTCCTCATTTTGACATCTGATATCTTGAGTAATGTTATGCTGCCGAATTGGTTGCTGGACTGCTTCGAGGAATGAATGCCTCCTAGCTTTGGCTCAACTTCGTGCTTGAGAGATAGCACCTAGTGGAGAAGTTTGCTTGTGTTGAGTGGATTCTGTAGTGAGGTTTGCATTGTAGTATTGTTCTGTCAATTTGGAGATTAGTTATTTGCATTTCATGTCATTTTCTGGAGATGCTGATATCATAGCTGATTTGTAGTTTTCACTCATATATTGAAAAATAAAAATATCTTCGTTCTGGGTAATGCACATTTCATCTTCTTTAGGTTGGGCGCCCCTTTGTGCCAATTTGCAGATTTTAATATTGAGAGCTTGAATTTATAAAGAAAATCGCCCCTATTTGCCAGGCAGGCCCTCTTGGAGTGTATTGGGAAGCGTATTAAATAATGGTGGGGGTTTGGGTGTAGTTTCTTGCTGGCAACTTGGTCGCCCTTGTTCTAGGAATCCTTTGCATTTGGTTTGGGGTCTTTTGGTGGAGTATTGAGGGAGTAGTGAGTGGTTTAATGAATTTATGTGTTGCTGTTTTAGCTTTTCTGGAGCAGGTCTGTCACAAATCAGAACATTGAGATTGGTCTTTGAGTGGATATTTTGGTCTTGGAGCAGTTGTTAAGCAAGGGAGAATCTTCTATCTTGTTGCAGCACTTTGCAGCTCTAATCTTGTGCTCTTGGCAGACATTCTTCAATATAATGTAAGCTGAACAGTAGTACTGTCAGCATCTTTCTTATTGTTGCTAATTTCATACTTTGTATTGCCCACTGAATAAGTGGAAGAGGCTAGCTTGCCGCCTATTTACTTGTGTTGCATTATAGTTTAATATCTCCACCATATGGTCGCCTCTTTTCCATCCTAGATTGAGTACCACATACTTGGTGTTGAGTTACTTTCAGCAATATTAGTGATAGGGATCCTCTGACCATATGATCGTCCACCATGGACACATTCTTGGTTAGAGTTACGTTCCAGTTGCAGTTTGAATTAATATACTGATGATCCTCTAACCATATGACAGCCTCTCTCGTTGAGATTGAGTGCGCATTCTTGGCAACGAGTTAATTGTAACTACTGGTTTGATTGAACTAACCCTAACGGGTGCTTTCTGCATTGTTGTGTACTTGGCAAAATTTGAAAAAATTGGTTCGGGATATTTCAAGTAATTTGAATTTCTATCAACTTTTAAAAGAGAGACCTGTGAAAATTATCTTTTTCTTTAGTCCTATTATTTGTATTTATCATCATTTCAGGACTGTTTGTGGGAAAAACTCAATTTGTGTTAAGCAATCTTCCCTGGTGTGTTGACAAGATCTCCCTTAACTTTTAAGATGTTTTCTCATTCAATCCAACAATAAGATAGAAACATCATGGCTTCGAAAGAGGAGGTCCTCCAGATTCATGGATATTACTTAATTGTCACTAAGATAGCTGTGAGTAATGTCAACATCCTGTTGGCATAACAATTAGCACCTCTAGAGTGCGAGTTGCTATGGACAACTATGTACACTGCGTAATGAGTGCTCTTCAAATTAGGAGGGGAAGCTCCCTCGTATGCTGAAATGCGTGAAAAAGTAAAGTAATCTAACTCCTATCTTTTTGTCTCAACTGGAAGAGGCACAAGGCTAAGAAAAACCACAAACGTTGTAGCTAAGGATTTTCTGGTTTCGTAGATCACTAACTACAACTAAACTAAATGCTTTAATCTATCCAATCTCCTCAAAAAAATAGAGCATGAGGAAAAAGGAGCAGGAATGTTTTTACGATAAACTCTACAATGGGATTTCCAAGGAAGAGGGATCCCTATCCGAAGCGTAGGCTGATATAAAGTCTATTAGGCACAACACTTAAAATGATAATTCTTCTTTCCAAATTTCCAAGGAGGAGGAACCCCTATCCGAGGCGTAGATTGAAAGAACTATTAAACATAACATAAGATAGACAACTAGGGCAGCAAATTGCATTGGCGAGACACGCATACAATAAACGATCAAACTAACCACTCCATTTAACTAAGATGAACAAATACCATAAGAATAACATTTAGGCAAGGTGACGCAGCCATTTATTATCACAGTAAAAGTTCGTGAACAAATACAGAACAACAATATTACAGGCAAGGTAGGTGCAGCATATATTACTATCACGTGCAAAAATTAATTGCAAATGAGCAAAAAGCTCTTATTTATACACATCAAAGGTGTAGGGAACCCTAAAATCACCTTGAGTCAACTACAATCTTGCGAGCATGCAACATCTTATTGTAAACCCTAATAAAGGAAACTATACAGTTAACTGGAAAACTACCATCAGTTAACTGAAACAAGCCTAATCTAAATGGACATGTGCAAGCATGCACGTCCTTATTGAAATGAAAACTAAGAGAAAACTCCAACTGTACATGGATGATTCCAAAATAGACATAGCATGAAAGGTGGAACAAGTTAACTCGGAAAGAAGCATCGAGTTAACTGTTGTGTCTAATGTCTATCCTGAAAAGGTGGGACGTCCATAATCTGGAGTTCACTAGCTGTGATCTCAAGCAAGTAACCCCTCCATGAGGTTATTGACTGCATCACTATCTGGAGCACTGATACTTTGCCATAGCACACCGTGTCTTTGTAGCATCTCTTCACTGCATGTGATTTGGTTCTAAAGTTCTCCTCTACTCTTAACCCCCTCATCAAATAACGCTGACATGACTATAAGTTGGTCTAACTTACAACCAACGAAATCCCCACTGAAAATAACATGGGTGAGCACCTGCAACTCTGACTAAACATCAGTAAGCTTGACGTACTCACCACCCACACGTTGATACTGGCAAGGAACTCGAGATACAAAATTTCTCACGTACTGAAGTGCACTAATCACGTGTTCTTTGCTCTCAGCCAACTCTAAAGCCATTGTATCCTCTATTTTTGCCTTGAAGATCAACTATGTCCTCCAAGTAAAAATAGCCTCTTTGTCTTCTTCATCAGTGACTGAATCGTATTCCATCCTCAGGTGAGATATCACGATTTCATCTTTGGGTCTGTCAATCGCCAAATCTCATTCCTCATCCTGGATGTGTAGACGGAGTTCGCGAGCATTGTACCTCAACTAATATAATTCTGCAAGTACAAAGTGGCCTCTGGTGATGAACTCTTCCTCCCAGTCTACCAAGCACTTCCCATATACAACCAGCTGATTAAGCTGATTTTGCTCTGCTGGAGGATCTAGCATCTGCGGGAGTGAAGCGGTGACATTTTTCGTTCTATGCACAAGGTTAGAGATATACTGACGAAGCTGCTGGATTTCAGCCTTGAGGGCTGCCTTGTCTTCTCCGTCTTTTATCATTCTATCCTTCACGCTATCTGTTGCAACTTGAAGGAACTCAACCTCTATTTGGCGTGTACTTCTACCAAGGTTGACCCTTATCACTTCGAAGTCTTCAACTTCTACCTCGTTCAAGCTCTTATCCTCTGGAGGTGCAACGGTTTCTATGATGATCTCCTTGTCAGCGTTTCTCTCTACATGAACCCGCTTCTTGATTCTTCTTTCTGGCGCATCCTGATAGACATGATCAAAATCTGAATGATCAAGAATGTAAGATGGCTGCCTCCTCTTCCTACCCAACTAATTCTCAAACCAAGATGAGTCTCGACTAATGCCATTGGAAGGGTCTGTGCTAGTCATAGGAAGCTCTGATGAGTGTGAATGTGTAGAGGTATCACTACGCGATGGCGAGTCTAGGTCCAAATCAATATCAACCAGAACTAAAGACTGTTGTGATGTAGGTGATGGCATGGGAGGCTGAACCTCGGGCTCTGGAAAGCTCCGAACTGCATTCTTGACTGGCTCCACATGCATTTCTATAACAAGTGCCTTCCCTTTTGAATTGTTAGGTGCTTTGTTCTTTTTAGGAGGGTTACTCCTTTTCTTTTGTTTTGGTTTCGACGAGGATGGCAGTGAAACATCCACCAGTGGAAGCTTTGTACTTGGCATGACTACCCTCCTTGTCTTCTTGCTATCAAGGTAGAGTATGTTGTTCTAAATGACTCTACTCGATCTCTCTCTCACAAATGAGTATTCTTTGGCAAACCAATCAACAGCTGGAAGTGGTTGCATATCAACCAGTTCTCTGAAGAATTGATGAAGTACATCCCCATCATCATCTGACAATCCACCCACATCCTCTAACATGAAGACAAAAATCTGTGAGAGGGCGAACCTATTGTAACTGCGTCGCCACACCTCGAAATCATCCTTGTAGTTAACCCAATAATCCTCCATAGTAGGCTTGTGGTAAGGGCGACCACCAAGGCGTGCTAAATAATGACCCCAAGGGTCATATGTGCGTGCATCAACAAGGTACTTGGGATTGAACTTTTCTAACTCCTGTCCTGCAGCCTTACCATCAACTGTTGTCCTGCACTAGTAGATTCCCATTTGCATTGGAAAGTTGGCAGCTAGCTTACGCTTGTGGCACAAACATAAATGAACATATAATTGCCTCAAGAACTCCATGAAAACCGTCATATCTGAGGGATTGCGAGGTAGCATAGCTGGATTTCCTGTATATCTGTAGACGCGGATGTAGGTGTATGTAGGGAACTAAATGAACCAATCCGCCCATTCTATCATTGTTGCTCTGGCAACCACTGAGATACGAACATGCAATTCCCGATCTAGGTTTCTCACTGTGTACATCAAGAAAGCTTCTTGCACACGCTTGAAATGTCACTCAAACTTTGTGAACTCAAGTTGGTCGTAGTATTGATAAACTGTTTGTACACTGAGAATCCCCACTATGTTTAATCCTCTAAACTGACCCTGGTAGGCAATCAAGTATACAAGATAGGAACACATATGAAATTGGTGGGAAACTAGGAAAACGGTAATTTGCTTGTGGAGAATGTCGTTGATTAGAGAGGCCCAGTCATAATGCTCCCACCTGGAAATGATTTGAGCAATGATGTAGTACATCCAAGGTTGGAATTTATTAACATCTACATGACCGGAAACACGATTGAGAAGAGTGATCAAAATCGCATACTCATCCTTGTATTCTCTGCAACCCACATTGTTTGGCAATTTGTTTTTCTTCTGTTTCAACCACCTTTCTGCCATTTTGTTCTGACACACGTCTTTATCAACATTGAATGCTCTTTCACACTGGTCCATGGTAATGACCAAACTATTCGGATGTTGAGGAATACCAAAAGACCTTGCAATGTCTTGGGGCTTGAGACTGCAAATCACTTGTCCATTTGCTGACTGAATTTCGCAAGTAGTAGAATTGTAATGCTTGACACAAGACATCACAAATTCTATGCAATGAATTGAAATAGGGAGTGAAGCCACCTCTAGCAACCCAGAATCTTGGATGTGTAGAAGTATTGCATTGTTTATCTTAATCGGATCCAAGATAGCCTCTAGAAGCACCTTATTCAGATCCGTGTCAACTGTTCCGATAAAGTCATGAGTCAAGACTGACTTAGTCTTGAATTTGATTTGTGTGTACTGCATTCTAAAAAACTCACCTATTGACTGTAAACTCGACTATGTTCTAACAACTCTCTCTAGAAAGCCAAAAGTCACCTAATGAGGCTAAAAATAGCCTATCAGAGCGCAATTTTCACCAAAAATTCTGAAACATGGGTTTCGTGCAGAAAATGATTCTAAGACAACCCACAAAATCCAAATTGCAAAAAAGCACCATTTAGCCTGGCATGCAAGAGCTTTTCTGAAAAATGCAACTGGGGATAGCAGATGCTGCAAGGGCATTTTTTTTGAGAAAATTTGAAATATGGGTTTTGTCCAAAAGATGATTCTAAGACAACCCACAACATTAGATTTGAAAAATATCGACTTTTACTCCACCATGCAAAGGAATTTCAATTGAAAAAATCAAAGCCTCAATAATTGGAGCTCTGGAGCAAATTTTCCTGAAAAATTCTAACACATGGGTTTTGTAGAGGAAGTTGTGCTCAACCAACCCAGATGATCAAATTTATCAAAATTTTGCTAAATCTTGGACAAGCAAAGAAAACCAAAGATGAGATTAGAAGAATTTTAAGATAGAAAATAGAAGTTTTTATGCTCTGCTTCTGCTAAAATCGCCATCTTGTCTTGAAGTTTGTTGATTAATCTAGACTTGTACCTGCAAGGAAATCTGAAAATAATATCTGAAGTGCCTTCGAATACTGATTGTTGAAGAATTCGCTCACTCAAGTGAGAAAATTCGCTTGATCTTCAATCTGTGTGTGAGAAAAAGGACACCAATTTGGAATAAATACACAAATTCGTAGCTTAAAGGCACCATTTGCAAGACTAAAACCCTGATTTCAAAAGAAAACCTCTGATTGGACCCCACTTTGTTCAACTGATACTGACTCGGAGTCCCGAACAATTAAAAATATTAAAATATTCAGTTCCCTTTCACATGCGAATTTGCAAATGAATGTCAAGAAGGCATCAATGTTAAAATATTGAGAAAAATCACCCCATTAAAGTTGGCATGCAAAGACTAAAAATTTAATATTATTTTAATGAGTTAACTAAAATCTCTCCAACTGGATTCACTTAGAATATTTTACTAATTCCGAAAAGTCCAAATTTGACTCTCTAGGCGTCCCCTAGCAAAAGTTGATATTTTTAGCTAACTCCCTATTTTATAGCTCATTGAAAAAGTCATGATTGCCTCTGTTGAGCTTTGATTTCTGAATGCTTGATTGATGTTGGAACCGAGCTGAGATATTCACCGCGAAGCTAGTCACTGAGATGAAATGTTTGTTGGGAGCTGTAACTGCTAAAAACCATGTTTGATGCCTCAAAATAAAAATCATCTTTTATTAAATTGATGTACAGGTCTCCAAACACAACCATCTCTCCATTTTGCCATCTCGGGCTTCAATCTGCTGCTATTGATGAATGATGGCTCCCGTCGATTGGATAATAGATCCATCACGTAGCTAGAAGAATTCCACAACCAATGATTGTATGTAAGGCATTTGAAAGCTGAGTTAAGGACCCCAAAAGGAAGGGTGCCCCTAACTTGCAAAAGCGCAATTACCATTTTGAGAATGATTTTGCAACTTGCAACTTTCAACACGAATGCTCTACTTTGACCCCTGACACCAGGAGCTAGAGTGCTCTGATGAGCGCGCCATTGATCTCATCTCGAAGATGAAACAACTTGAAAGAGATGTTCCTAGAAGTGACAAAGCAAAAAAACTGCTTCTAAGACCTCCAGGAGAAGGGCGCCTTTTTCAAGGGAGATGTAATTTCCATACTCAGCCATTTTTTTGCTTGTTTACATTCTTTAGTACTCTTCACTGATCCTTCATTCACGGGCGTTTGACAAATCCCGAGGGTTGGCAGTTGGATTCACTAAATAGCTAGAAAGATTTTGCACAAGTCTCGTGAAGACGATGATTGCTAAAATCCCCATCTAGCTGGCCAAAAGACTGGGCGCCCCTGGCCTATAAAGGTACAAGTTGATATTTTCATGTTTATCCACCCTCTATTTTACGTGCTTTCTGGAATCACTGTCACAGTCACTTAGCATATTTGATGATATCGCAAACGAATGCATTGTAGAGCTGGGCTGAATCAGAAAAGATCCCCCGAAAACGGAATTTGCAAATTTAATCATCTAAGGGGTCTAATTCAAGGGCACCCCTAGGCTACAAGGGCATAGAAACTATAAATTTTGACAAACCTCGTGATGTGCAAATTCTTCATACCTTCCACTTCCGCCTTCGATTGCTAGAGTTCTGCAACTCGGATTCGCATGATCTCACTTAATAGCTTGCCGGAAAACTGTGAATTCCGAAGAGATTGAATGTATCTACAACCAGAAAACACTAAATCTAAGCCTCCATATTGAAGGGCGCCCCTAGGCTACAAGGGCGCAGATTTGCTTTCTGCTAGATATTTTCCTCCATTCTACGCTCTGCAAACACCAATTTAGCTGCTCAGTTGACCACGTAGAAGCATTATTGTTGCTAACGCGTGTGTGTGACTATATTTCATCACTTTCACATTTACAGACATTGTGAAGTTGATTTGCACGTTGATTGCACAAGTGTCTCCCACGTTACAAAGTGAAATGTTTCCAAACTTAGAATATTTTTTGCACTTTTTGCCATTTGAAAATCCCCTCCGTCGTGAAGCATCTTTTTCAACATCTTTCATCATAGAATGTTCTACTTTGAGTTTCAATTTCAGATTTTGACACCTGGTACTAGCCAACTAACATTGAGGATCTTGGAGATCCTAACTTTCCTCCTAAAAAAGTGAAAACTACCCACCAGGCTTAAACTGACTTTTAACTAAAACTGACTTCACCACTGTGATTGTGATGTGAAATAAGCCAATCAAAATTAATTTCAGTCAATTCTGACAAGTTTCAATTTTTAGAGTTTCGCGACGTGAAACAAGGGTGCATAAACCCTAATTTTCAATTTTTTCCAAATTTCACTAGTATCTTCTCGACATCACACTAACTCAAAATCCATACTTGACTTGCCCAAAAACTATGTTTTGACATCATTTTAAGAAGGTTTAGAATCTTTTAAGCAAAATGCCTTAATGAAGCAAAAAAATTGGTTTGGGTACAACATATCCATCATTGACTGTGTCAAGGAAGGAGGTTAAATTAATTATTACAGCGCTCTTAAACTGAGACATAAGGAAGCTGACAACTGGAGACTTGCAAGTTCCAAGAGGAAGTTTCTTCCTCTACTACTCTCCACTGGCATGTCAATGAGATCTGACTCTCATATGATTTTTCATTCAATCCATATGGCTCATCATGGCTTGGAAAGAGAAGGTCCTCCAAGATTCATGGATGTTATTTACAAGGTTCACACTAATGAAACCGAAAGAAAGATTAGTTTCCATCATGAGCCTGTCTTAAATTAAGACGTGGGCATTGACAGCTGGACACTTAAAAGTTCCAAGAGGAAAGGTTACTCCTTGATTTCTCTTAATACTTTTCAACATGCTGTGTCATTGTCCTGTTTGAGTCTGGTCTTTTCGTTTTTTCTCTTGCTTCTCTCTGTACTCATAAAGGGGCTCTCGGATGGTAAAGGCATTGCTATGGATGCCCAAATAGGTTCCATTTGCAATCTGATGAGAAATTTAAAAACATAGCATACCAATAAATATTATTTATAAATACTAAATGGTTTTCAAACCGGCAGGATTCTGAAGATCTGGACTATCCACATGAGAGTGGGTAAAACTGTACAACAACACTTGGAAAAGTTACAGAAGTGCCAGAGAGATAACATCAGGAGAGGGATGTCACTCAAATAAGAGCTTCAAAAGAGTGCAAACAACATCAAAGTGACAAAACATGGAACCAGTGAAACAAGTAAATGTGAAATTTGCAAGGAGGACATCAAACAATAGGTAGAAAATTTTGAATTGTAATAATTCCTCGTAGAATGAATTCAAGCCTGTGAATTAGTGTACAGAGACTATATTAGATATTTTCAATGTGGAAGATGGTTGCAGATATCACACTGGCTCTGTGATGAAAAATTTATAACCCTGTAATTCACAACTGAATATTTGACAACATTTTGTTGGATATAAAATTGAATAAGAAGGGAAAATCTGTGAGGGTTAACAGATTTAGAAAGAAAGAAAGAAAAAGAAATTAGAAAGATAAATTGTGCCAGATTCTACCCATACCACAAGCAGACACAATGGTCTGACAGTTGCTAAAGAATTTTCGAAGGAGGTACTTGGTTCAGACAGGGATATGTCTATAGGCTACAGAGATCTGTAGAAATATACCATTCTGAAACTTTAACACAAATAAGGAAGCTCCATTCTTAATGGACAAGCTATTGCAAAGAAATTTAAAGCATGTTTAGAAGACTAGAAATGATCAGAGGGATATGTTGCTAAGGTTTAAGGTGTCCCTCTGCTTAAGTCATTTAGACCAGGCAAACAATATTATGTTCAGATATTCTCAAAGGAACTGAATGTGAGGCTGCTATAAGATCAAATGATAGACATTAACTCTCTTCAGTCTTCACTATTATTTTCTGAATAGAGATTTTATACATGTCATCTGAAAATTCTTGAAGTATGTAAAGGATGTTCATGAACATTATAGTTTATTCCATATTCCTGAGAGCAGGTTATTTACCAGGAAAGGCAAATATGTAAGCCTTCATGGACTTTCTGTTGCTACTGTAAAAATTCTGGTTTGCTTCCTGTCCATTAGTTTGCGTTGGCATCTAAATTGTGTAGTTGTATGGAAGCCTTTTGGTAAACATATACTGTTGTTATGGGCTAGAATTTCCTCAGTTTTTTATCTTCTATCCAGATGCTGAAAACTTTAGCTACCATATCCAACTCAGCTCAGATTTTTAGGACCAGCAAGATTTATTAAAGTATTATTGTAATATTTAATGGTCATCTTAGTTGTTAGTTAGTTGCTAATTTACTTTCAGTTAACTTAGTTTGCTTTAGTTTGTTTTAGCAACTTTCAGTTTATTGTTTATTGCTTTAGTTTATGACTGTTTCTTTTTAGAACACCGTCTTGTAATTTATTATATAAGGAGTATTCCTCTCCTTTGTTTAATATTGAATAAGATCAATTAATTACCATTTCAAGATTTTTCTGATCTCCTGAATGAATTTAATTTTTCAAAACTGGTAACTATGCTGCAAACGTCTCCTCATATGCAGCTTGTTCTATATTATCACTATCATATCTAGCAGTTTCCTGCATCAAGGCCCCCATGTATAGAAACTTATTTACCTATCAGATGAAGATAACAATAATAATTTTAAAATGCATGACCATTAGCCTGTAGTCAAATTGTAAGCAAGAGTGCTTTCTGGGCACAATTCCCTAACTCTCCTTGGTAGGCATGCTCCTATACGGTTCAAGGGCAGATGCAACCCTTGCAAAATCTCGACTTAAAAGATAACCCCTATGCTGTGTATCAAAGGCAAAGGAAGTCCACTCAAAGGGTCAATTTTCCAGATTTCGTAAAACAATGCCTGTGATGAAGCACCGCATATATTTTGGTGGACAGATAAATCAGAACTGGTACAGTATGCTTTATCTCATGTACAAGATTGTTTGATCTACCCTGCATGAGATCCTTCCTTTTGCATAGGGTTTCTAGAAAGCCATGAAAGTTCCAAATTAGTGGCCATAACGTTTGTGTAATCAGGGTTCACCATTTTAGGTTTTCTATTTATTATCGTAAATGGCAGGAAGTTGTTTCTCCAAAGTTCTCAATAACCTGTTGACTGATTAGCTAGACTTTTGCCACTATAACCTGATTTTGGATTAGTGATATTCATTACACAACATTTTCAATTCACTTGAGAATTTTTTAAAATTATTTACTTCAGGGAAATAAATAATAATAATTTCCTCAATCTCAACTAAAAGATATGCTAGAAATGAAGTCACATAAATAACAGAAATATTCATGAGAAAAAATTAAGACCATCATACCTCATCACTTTCAGTTCCTGACGAACTGTCAATGCTATGTTCTTCAGATATCAATAAATTCTCCCTCAATAAACTTATTGCTTCGTTCATCAGAGAACTGGCTTTGTTAAAAATACATTCCAGATCCTTCAGTAATTCTTGGGCTGAAAATCAAGCAAGAATTTTTCATGGTCAGTATTGAAATATTATAGTGATAAAATGATAATGCAGCTTTCTTCTCCCATTACCATCATCCAAACACCCAATTCAATAGTATAATTTACTTAAATGAAATGTAGAAAGAAAAGGTGACATCTCCCACAGCTTGAATGAATTATTTTTGGACTTCTTGATGAATTGTTCAACAGAATAAACAAAAAGATATAGAGATTTTTCTTAAATGTCATACTTCCTCCCTTGTTGGTTCGAGTAGCATATTAGAATTTTACATTGGTTTCATATTTGCAGCATATTTTTCAAACTCGACATAAATGTTGAATCATAGTGTAAGACAATCACTAGAGCTGCTAGGAGGGACATCTATGGACAATACATCTAGGTAACTTGCACCTCCCTTCCTGTACCACTCAACTTGAAGCTTTCTTTTTACATAAAACATTCTTATAAGTGGAAGATGGTATCTTATATCTTCCTCAGTATCTCCACCATCATTGGTCATACAGATTGAGGTTTTCCCTTGGCCAACTAAGGCTGTGTTCCCACCGGCTGTGGGTTGAGACAGATCATCATATTCTTCACCAAGACCAAATCTGTCATCTAAACTCCCTCCAGGATGTGGAGATTGAGGAGTGTTTCATTTTCAAACACCCCATTTACTATGAGATCCAAGGGAGATACCATTGCCTCTACAGGGACTCAAACAGCATTCTCTCTACTTTCTTTAGATATATAAACCAGCAATGCTTGGCCCTTTATCTACAAGAGCCCATTAGCCTTTGACACATATGCTTGCAAGGGGATTTTTGGGGGTCCTAGTGCCCCGAGGTTGACCACATCCTTCTGCCAACACATCTAGGAGACCGGCAACTCTAAACAGATACTACTACTTCACATGTAGACACAATTAAACTTGTGAGACAACATCTCTCACAACTTCTACCTTAACTTGTTCCCCCTCATCACCATGGTTCTACTTCTTCTTGGCAACCTGGTTCAACTCCTTGACAATATAGGTCTACTGTCCGGCCAACCCCCCAACCACATGGGTGACATACTTGAGTTTCTTCACTAATACAAGAGTTACTTCAACCTTGGATGTTAGGTGTGATTCTAGGGGGGATGCCTTGTTTGGCCCTTCTGGCCTTAGGTACTCCCCTATAAACACTATTAGATCTTGTATTGGCCCCTTCATAGTGATCAACAATGACATTAGTGACTCCTCCATTTTTGGCCTTGACTGTGATACTTGATGAGTTTATGCTTTTTAGGGAATTTGTCCCCCCAATTGGCTATTTGTATTGGATTCTTGACCACCTATGTTGGTGGTCCCCTACTATTTTGCATTTTATTTTTTGTTCTTCCCCTTTGTGGGGCCTCTCTAAGTTTCTCCTCCTAGAACTTTCATTGTAAACTGGTGTACTCGTAAGTCCCATTGGTCTGTTTTATCTATGGACATTAATATAGTTTTTTTCTTTTTAGGGAATTTGTCCCCCCAATTGGCTATTTGTATTGGATTCTCGACAACCTATGTTGGTGGTCCCCTACTATTTTGCATTTTATTTTTTGTTCTTCCCCTTTGTGGGGCCTCTCTAAGTTTCTCCTCCCAGAACTTTCATTGTAAACTGGTGTACTTGTAAGTCCCATTGATTTGTTTTATCTATGCACAAGCCATGTAAGTGTTATTTCTTTTTACAATATCTTGTCCTAAAGTTGAGGTCCAAGATCAGAGAGATCTCATGTACATTCTTGATGCTTTGGTTTTTCTACAAATTGAATAATGCCATCCTTGTTTGGAAATGCACTCTTAACTCTGTAATGTTGCTTCAGAAGCATATCCTTCATTATTGTTTAAATATACATAATGACAATTATTCTAAGACGAAACCTATATCATCTTCTAGGCACACTATCTACAACTCCAATGAATCTCAAGGCCTAATCATTTTCTTATATACCAATTCTTAAAATCATCGTATATATCAACAACCACATCCCATAGTGTTGGAAATGTTGTCATTGATGTCAAAGGCATATAAGAGATTGTTAGAATTGTGTCATTGATGTCAAAGGAATAAAGACAATGTTATAGAGAAAGTCAAGTTATTGATGCCATGAAAGACTGTTGTCACAAAGAAGTCATTGATGTCATGATATGTTGAAAGAATTTTGTATTCCATAATTTGAGTAACTTAAGCAACCAATCAGTTTCAAAGCTGAGGGAGTGAAGGCAGCAACAATGATAAAAGAAGGAACAATAGCAGCAAGAACAAGTGATTGATAAAAAAAAGAGAACATCCAGAATCCCGTTACAATTGTTAATAACCGATTGTTATCTTACAGCAGTTGATAAGATGAGCAACGAATACAGATTTAAGACTAAAGCAAATAAGACAATAGTGGCTGATTCGTTAATAAGACAAAAACTGTCTTATTCAAAATATAGGAGGTGATACGATTCTATTTAAAGAAAGTCGGCAAAGAAATTAAGGATTGATAATCTTTTATAAAATACAGTGCTTTATTATTGAAGAATTAAATAAAACAAAATATAATATCTGCAGCACATAAGACAAAAAACATATGGGACAAAAATTAGAAAAAGACAAAAACCAAAAGAGGTGCGATTCTATGTTTCAAAAAGAAAGCAATTAAAGACTTGATATCCAGCGGTTTGCATAAAAGACAAAAAAAACTGCTGACGTGTCAATAAGACAAAAATAAAAAGGCACGTCTCCTTCTTGAAGTAAAAAGATTTCATGAAGCAATGCGATTCATGACTATTAAATATTCCAGATTTGTTAAGAGACAAAAATGTGATTAAATGAAGCGCTGGGTGAATAAGACAAAAAAAGAAGAGGTGCGATTTATTTTGAAGGGATGGAATAACATTTTAAATGGATACAAACTAAATCAGATTTTCTAAGGGGTGCAAGAACAGATTTTGAATAATGTGATCTTTCACCAAAGGTTGCATTCTATGAACAGCATATATAAATGTGATTCAAATCAGATTGGCTGCGAATGTGAGAGAGAACGTGAATATAGAGTCAGATCAAAAGATAAATTCTATTGTGTGAGCATTAAAGAGACAACTTACAATCACAAAGAAGAAGTATGTTAAGTTGAGTGATAAAGAACAAATCATAACCAGTAGAGGTATATGCAGATTAATATGAGAAATATGTGCAAATTTATTTGACGGAATTAGTGGAGATCTTGTGTAGGAATTGAATCAGATTTGAAGCAAAAGCTTGATCAGATTTTTGAACAGATCTTGTGCCTAATTTGTAGTAGGTTTTGAATGAGACTTTGAGCAGTCATAAGGCAGTGTTAGATCAGATTTGTGAAGAGTATTGGAGCAGATATAAAGAGTGTGTTAGATCAGATTCATGAAGTGATTATATCAGATCTAAGAGGAGAATTATTGCAGACTTGGTGCAGATTTAAGAGACATATTTGAGCAAGATTTTGTGGAGAGAAAAGATTGTCCATCATCTGTTGAAGAAGCAACATTGAAGGTGGAACATTATTCCTTAAGTTATTATCTTTGCTGAGTCGGTGCTTGGCAAGTGGGGGTTGGTGCCTACGAACATTAGGGGTTGGTGCTCCTTGTAGGTTGGTGCCTACTAAATCAGTTTAAGGGATTGGTGCTCCTTGTAAGTTGGTGCCTACTAAATCAGTTTAAGGGGTTGGTGCTCCTTGTAGGTTGGTACCTACTAAACTACAAAATTGGTGATTCAAGTAGCTTGGTGCCTACATTCTTTGTAATTTCATATAAAAATATAAAGTACAATTGTTGGAGTAAACTTGATCATATTGTGTCTTATTGCATAGTTAATAACTTGATATTGTGTTGAAGTTTAAAGGCTGAGAGGGTAAAAGTTTGTTGATATACTGATTCACCCCCACCGTCCCCTCTCAGTATATCTTTGTGCTCTTCACATAGATGCAACACCTCCCAGCTGGCATTCATTTTTTTCTGTGAAATGAGACTTTTATCCATACAAAGACAAATATGACTACAAATTATAATAGCTTTTCATAAATTACCAAGCTTAGAAAGGCAACAATGAAAACCACAAATATCCAAAATAAACAAGGTTGGGACTCTTCAAACATTGATATGGCACAAAGGCGTCCCCTTAAATGTTTGAAGTGTTTCTCGGAGTTTTGGGGATGGGGAGCCAAGTTTTCAGGGATGGTGAACAAAAAAATGATTTTGAGGACAGCACAGGAAGCAATCAAATAAAATAATATGCAAAAATTAAAATTTGAACTCGAATACAAATAAATTAAAAATACTTAAGCAAACTAAAAGAAACTGAGTTTTAAGAAACATGAACATTTAAATATATCTACTAAAAATATAACCATGAGCTCATACGAAGTATATAACTCTTGAAAAAATTTCTACAATTGAAGGGAGCAACAACATAGTTGTATGAATCATAGAAGCATAAATCTGCAAAAAAACCCGATTAATCACAATTTTTAAAAAATCTGCAGGCTGGATGATTTTTTCCCCGATTTTTTGAAAAAATCATTGACCTTTTGGTCAATGATTTCTTCCCATTTAAAACTGCAAAATCGGCAAAAAACATGTTTAAAACCTGCAAAAAAATGCAAATAACATCATGCTGATTTTCGTGCGAAAAAAATATCATGAGACCATAGCTTGTTGCTTACTATTATTCTTTGATAGAATTTTTCCAAGCATCCATAGCTTGTTCCAAAGCACCTGTTTTAGGCTTTCAGCCATAGCAGCAAGGCAGTGAACTGTTTGATAAAATGCTTTGGTAGACATGTATGAAAAATATGGTAGCATAGACAAGGAGCTTCATCATCGGGAGGTTCTTCCCTCTAGCACGTCATTTGCTACAATTGATTTTTTTGGAACTTTGTACTTAGTTTATAGGTTGACTTTGTACAAAGTCACAAACTATATTGTAATAGACATTTTGACAACTGTCACCATCTGATATTTATGCAGTTGTAGTATGTTTTGTGCAATGTAATCAGCCATATGAATATAACCAACGAAAATCTATTTTCTATAATTCATGGATTGAACTCTGTATTTTATTTGGCTCTCAATGTCTGTATGCTATGGAAATGCCATTAAATTTTTTTTAAAAGTAGTTTCTAACTGTTTTCTTCAATTTTTTGCATTTTTTTGTAAATCCAATATTTTCCCCATTTTTTCAAAAAATCCTGAACTTTTGGTTTGCCAATTTTTTCCCCAAATGATTAATGCTGCTATGGTATGAATCAATGTCAGTTCGAAACACATTCATTAATGATCTCTACTTGTAAAAAATAACAATGTGCAAGATAATAAGTAACATAAATATGATAAGAATATAATATAAAAGTAAACATTTGGGGACGATGGAGCAAAATAAGTTACTACGTGAAAAAGATCAATGAGTGAATTGTAAAAGAATCCAGGTAACCCACCCTTTGAAATATAAGGCAGCATGGCAGAATTTTGGCAGGGAAAAATTTGGTAGATTGCTCTCACTTCAATCTTTTCCATGAACAGAAACATATCCAAACTTTTTCTGGATCTTCATCTTCAAAACCTTTGAAGCAATCTGTAAACAATGGCGAGAAGCTTGGCAATATTTTTTATTCCACTGAGCAGAATGAGCAAATGACAATTGAAGTCACTGCAAACAACTCGAAGATCAATGTATCACAAAAAATCCTTAACATCTCCCTGCCTGAGAATCTTGGATTGTTCAATTAAAGCTTTATCTAGAAAAGCTTTAGGGGCGAAACTCATTGGTATTTGCCCTTCAATTGATCAAATGATTCAAATAAAATCTTGGATGGGGTAATTTTGGAGAGATCGACCACACCCTGATATCAGATTCCCTGCCAAAGGTTTCTTTCAATCATCTTTTAGTCTGAGCAAGATAAAGATAAAAAAAGATTGGGCGGTTTCTGGTTTATGGGAAATGTTGGATTATACCTGCAACCTTGGACACCTTTGTTCAACCCTAGCAGAGAACTGAATTCAGATGCTCCTTTATAGATTCATTTGTATAAGTTTCTTCCAAAATATTGGTCAAAAGAGGTGTTTTGGGAGATTGAAAACTCACTTAGAACTTATCTTTGTAGAATAATAGCTTGTCACTTATGTGTCTTTGTGTGAAAATATATCTTTCAAAACCCATTTAGACGGGAGGTTGTTCTCCACCCAAGTCACTTAGAAAAAATACTTGCACTTTGAATGCTTGCCCTATACGTGTTTTCACTACCATTGTATTGGCCATGTAGCAAGGAATTGTGGAAAGCAAGACCTTGCCCAAGAGGATTATATGAGAAGTTATAAAAAGGTTTAGTGGCCTAAGAAGAAGTTGGATATGCCTCATAAGGACTAATAGGAACGAGTACTCTGTTCTTGAAAATCTTATCTCCCCTTGTTTGTTTGGGCAAAATATCAATCCCTGTCAGACTCAACTCAGTATGCCCTCTCAAGGGATGGTGGATAAATTAGGGGATATTGAGGTCCCTCTGAAAAATACTGAGCAAAGCTTGGAAGCTTGTCCTAAAGAGGTCGGTGAGCATTTTATTTTTTATTGTATTCATCTCAGAATTGTGGATCCCCTATTGACGAGAAAAGTGAAAAGCCTTTTGGTAAATGATCTAGCTTTTTTCCTGAGAAAGAGTAATGGGAAGATTGGCATGTAGCTAGAAAGAAGCAAAAAAAAGATGTACCAATCTTCATAGTATTCCACCCCTTTGCTCTCAACCTAATACTAAGGTGATGGGGTAAAAAGATGGAATTTTAATACAAACAAATTCAAATAGGTAGCTAAGATCAATATTATAATGAGAAGCAAAGGCCTAAGGAATTTTTTGCAAAGGGGGGTGACAAGAACCTCCATATATTATAGTGGGAAGCAAAGGCCTAAGGATTTAGAATGTGAAAGTAAATGCCTTTGACAAACACCACTTACTTAAGTGATTGATTGGGAAGCAGCTGCCTAATACGATCTTCTTACAACAAACTAAGATTAGCGAGGAAATGGTGGATTCCCTTATTCACAAAATTTGGAGAACTGTTTGTGTGGTAGTTGATGCTCTACAACTAGAGATTTGGTGATTTTTGTAATGTTCCCTTCTCAAGCTTAGTCAGCATGGTGGCCCTTAGCCTATTTCAAGTTCCCAAAGGCTAATTGGTGTTGGTAAGGGGGCTCCAAAGTTCTTGGAGTGCATTGGTTCAGGTTTTCTTGGCATCTATTTGTGGCATTTTGTTCAATGGGTATTATGGATCATAGTGACGCTTTCAAAAGTGTTTTTGGCCTCCAAAGGTGTTCTCCAAACTACTTGGAGAGCATGTCTATTTTTAGTAAGTCTCCGGATTGGCACATGTCATCATCCCTCAACTTCAATTACATCTTGACATGATCAGAATTGGTTTTCGAAGCCTTGGCAATGCTTTCCGCAACTCAGGTGGAGTATTTAAAATATACACTTAAGTTTATAATGTTAAATGTTAAAATATTTGTTGTGTTATATTTTATTAAAGTGACTTTTTCCCCTCAAAAGTAGATGCCTAGGCATAAAGAGTCTTTTGCATGTAATGAATTAATTAATTTGAAAAAGCCAAAAAGCATTCTTCCAAAAAATCAACGAAAAAAGAAAAAAAAACTTTTTTAAAGCAACAAAAAAGCTACAAAAGTAGGTTTGGGGCTCTCATTTTTCATATGCTGAAGAGTACACATAACGAAATGCTCCTGGATTGAACTTGTGTGTTCTTCCTTGAATCTTTTGGGGACAAAAAGCGTCATTGGATCACTGGTTTTGGATTGGGGAGATAATCCCTAGCTGGTTTGGAGTGGCTCTACTCAGTAATCACCATTGTTCCTCACAGAGTTTGGAGATTGGGGTTCAGATATGAAGAATTTTGAAGTGTTTTGACTTGCAGAATTTTGGAAGTGATTTAGTGTTGATTTTCAGAGATTTTGTATGTTTGAAGCATTTTTAGTTTGGCTTTTGGCTGGCCGTGAAGTTGAAGGATTTGATGTGTGCCCTTGCTGGTTGCCCCTATTTCAGCACTCCTATTAGTGCTGGGTATGATTGAAAAGTTTATATCAGACCTTTAGTTGCCTATTTCCTTGCATTGTTGAGGCGTGTCACAAGGTTCGGCGAACTTCAAGCATGAAGTTCGAATTTCACTGAATCTGAAAGTTTTGTTTTAAATTCGTTGAAATTCGCCGTATTTTATCCACTGATGTGTCGTCTTCTATTGTGCGCCAAAGGGTCATCAAAATGCAAGCACTGAGTTTTCCATCGATTGCAGGCAATTTCTTTGCCGGTGCCAGTGACCTTCACGTATATCCGCTACTTCATCGGGTCCCCGCAACCATAATATCCCCTGAATTTCCTTTGTTTCCGCACAGCGGGCAATATGTGTGGGCACGGGAGTTCTTGCAATGGTTCGCGCAATACCACCAATACCTACGTCACACTTGGACTATCTATTCTTCACGGGCTGGGTGTAGCCTCAATCCCACGAGGAGATCCTCGATAGCTTGGAACATCATAAATCTTTATTTGCAATCAGATTGCTCCGCGACAAGCATTTCGGTTATAACTCTGCTACCTTTATATTGTGTTTTGATATATATTTAATATAATTTTATATGTAATAAATTATTTTTACTTATAAGTTATATATATTATTTATTATATATATGAGAAAAAATATATTATATTTATATATTATATATATTATGTATATATAATATTTACTATTTTTTATATACTAGTAATATTATTTAATTTCCTTTAGACAATTTTGTGGATATATTACTTATATTTATAAAAATAAAAATAAAAATTACATAAGTCGAATTTAATCCGAATTTTTTACTTTTCGAATTTTTTCCTTGTCGAACTTCATCCGAATTTCAATGTTGTCGAACTCGAATTCAAATTCGAACCTTGTGACTTAGGTTGAGGGTCTTCTGGAGCTGGGTTTATATGGTTGCTGATAGCTATCACTAGAGGCATTCTATGCTGATTTGGAAGGGGGTTCTTGATGAGTTTTCATGGCTGCTATGACCTGAAATGCATGAACAGCAGACCTGCAACAGTTCTTTCTTGACATTTCAGACCTGCAACACTCATCTTCACCTCTGTTTTTCAAGGTATTTCATGTGGGAGTTCTTATGTATGTCTATTTCATGTATTGGCATCATTTGGTGAATAAATATCCATCAAAATTTTATAACAGCAGATGTATGAAGCTGATTTCTTGTATCAGATCTTTGACAACAGTGTTCCTCTATTTGCAAGTTTATGTTATTGATTTTTATTGACAAAAAACTAAAAAACATTCTAGGGTGGTTATTACAATTTTCTAGAATCCTATTCATCAGCAAGCACTTCATATGGAGTTTAAGGATTTAAGATGGAACTTCAGATCGGTTATCTCAGATTCTCAAGCATTTATGGGCCCACTTCAGTTGACAAAAACAAGGACTTGCAGATGCCCAAAGCCATTTTTGGATTGATGTTTGTGTTAGTGTTTTTGTAGCTGCGGGAGGTATTTCCCAAAAGAATGAAGTCTTAAGGCTAGCCGGCCTAAACATTATAAAACATATATTATATTTCCTAGGTCGGCTCAAGAGGTGAGCTCGCCTAGTCTTGTATATAATGGAGAAAGAGTCTCCACATTATTCAATTCATTCATTCCATTCTCAATTCGATTTCCTTCAGGAGCAGATTCGCATTCAAGAGGAGCAGATTCGCTTCAAGAAGAAGAGTTTATATTCTTGGTGACTAAGAATTTTGCACTACCTTCTAGTGCTGGTCTATTGTATGATATTCGGCCTTTCTAGGGCCTGATTCTGAGTGCTACTTCTGCACTATTATTTCTGATTTATAAGAGAATAATTTGCTGCTGGGTTTTTTCCCTTGTGTAGAAGGGTTTTCCTCGGATAAATTGCTATGTTGTCTACTCTGTGTTGTGTTTTTCTGCTTATTTGCATTTCTGATCTGAAAAATTAACACTAACAATTCTGATTTACTAGGAGGCATAGATCTCCCTTTAGATTTGATTCTTTTGTACTTTTTCTTGTTCTTTCCCTTCAGTTCACCCCTTACAATCAAGGCATCTTTTTGATGGAATCCAATTTTTTACTTAGTGTAAGCTTTGTGGTAGTACTATTTATTGCCATCACCAAGTTATCCCACAAATATCATAAAGAACACAACAATGTAATATATTGATCCTTATCATCCATTTTCATGCTTTTAGACTATAACTAGTTCACAATGATATGCATGCATTCAAATGCTTTGCAACAAATTCCCCATTGCTCACCCTCAGGATAAAGTTTTTTCAGCACAAAAACTTATTTACCAAGGCTCTAGCTTGGTACATGTTTCCCAACTCCTTGTAAAGGCTCTGTGGTAAGCTCTCTCAATACATTTAAAAGCACTAACCAAGCTTCTAGCTTTACAATCTAACACAACTTAGTCTTCACTCTTCATAGTTGTAGGTTTCCATTTTGAGTTTCCATAACTCAAATCTTGTGTTGTTGAATTTATCCATCTCCAATGGTGATGTGCTAGCCATCTTTCACCTGAAATAAGATCACTCCTTTGCAAAGCCCCCACTCAAACCAAGATTAATAACAAAAAACCTTTTTTCTTAACCAAGGATCTCATGAGTTGGCTAACCTCTGATACCAAATGAAAGGAAGCTAGATAAAATTAAACAACTTCCAACTTAATCATTGTTAAATATGCTAGAACCTAAAAAAATTCAAAAAGATAATCAAAGATGCAATAACATGCAACACATAAAACCACATTTGACACAATATATAACCTAGGAAACCCCTTTCAATGAAAAATCCAACAACAAAGGAGCATTCAATGTCTTTTCAATAAACACCAACACAGTGGTTACAATACAATCTCAGAGTACCATTCCTTAATTCCAATCACCAACTATGTCTAGAGAAATTTTGGCAACATAACCAATTGTAAAATACAAATACTACTACATCTCCATCCCACACATCCCTCTTGTAGACCAAGTCCAAAACTTAATAAGTAACAGCAATTTGGGTTGGAAATAACAGTGGTTTATCAGTTGATTGATTCAGCTACAAACTTGTTCATCTCTCCAGCTTCTTTTCAGGCAAATATTTATGATTTTCTATTTCATGCCAATTGTTTGACGAAATGCTCATTTTTAGAAAAAATGGTACCTTCGATTAATATTTTACTTGACAGCTTAGATTTAATTATTGAAAATGGAGTTTAAAGTGTGCAGGTAAAGTGTCACCTGGCTCAAGGTGCTGAAAGGTGATCATAAGGACATTTTATATTATTTTATTAAAGAAAAATGCTTTTTCAACAAAAAAGCAAAGTACTTTTTGGAAAAGCAATGAAAAAGCAAAAACAGTTTTTCCAAAAATAGCTAAACAGCACTTTTCCAAAAATAGCTCTGAAAAGGTTATAAAAGTATGTTGGATCTTCAAAAGAAGGGTTCTTGTAGAAATTTAATTGTTTGCACTTTGCTCTAAGAATTAACTTTGTTTTCTATTTACCTAAGGACAAAAACTCTTTTGGTAAATCCAGTTTTGGGAATGGAAACCCTCCTAGCTAGCTATGTGGTTTCATGTAGGAATCAGCATTATACTGAAAGTTGCAGATTGAGTTTTAGACTCAGCAGGTATTTGGTTGTGGTTTGTGACTTTCAGTTATTTAAGTTTGTGAAGATTTCTGGGGTTTGTGTGGATTTAATGTTTGATGTGATTTATATATTCCAAAAAATAAAACAAATATAATAGTGTGGTGTGGAAGAATTAATAAATCAGCAATTTGGGTTGGAAATAACAGTGGTCTATCAGTTGATTGATTCAGCTACAAACTTGTTCATCTCTCCAGCTTCTTTTCAGGCAAATATTTATGATTTCTATTTCATGCCAATAGTTTGACGAAATGCTCATTTTTAGAATAATGAAGAAACGTATTAGAAACTGATTCAAATATGATTGTAAATGAAAGTCATTCCTCATAGTAATAATCTGGAAGGTATACCACCAAATTCTTCTTTTCTAAATTTGCATTAGATCCTTGGATAGTAATATCATTGGATCCCATTTTATTTTCTCTCCATCTACGTCTTGCATGGCGTGAACCAAAATCGAGTGAGTTAATCTGCCATTTTGACATTGATGCTCGTTTGCACTCACTATCAACCAGTTTGGCCGGAATAATTCTATGATTATTTTAAATTGTAAGTTGGTTGGCTTGCCACCAACACTTTTCAATTAGTCTTACTCTATCCTTGTTCTTACAAGGTATTTTATTACCTTGCCCACTATGGGAACTAGGTGATCAAAAAGAGTAGAATTGAGTTTGATTGCAAAAAATTATTGGGATTTGAGCTAACACCTTGCGGGTGTTACTACATGATCCTCTCTAGAGCCCTCCAACTATTGATATGGCTTAACTAAACTTTGATGATGCCGCTAAAAGGACCTAGGATAAGTGGGTGGTGGACATGTCCTCTATAATAGTGAGGGGTAACCTCTCCTTCTTATGGCTCTAGATTTTGGTATTGAGACCAGTAATTTGGCTAATGCTCTAGCTTTGTTTTTTGGTTGGTCTGAGGCAACTGTGAGGAGATGGAGAAGATTAAAGTGGAAGGTGATTCAAAAGTAGTCATTGATTATCTGAATTCTAGGAATTACAATTCCTAGGTTTCAAAGAATGTCCTCTCTAAAGCAACATTGTTGTGTACTAAGTCTGAAATTATTTCTTTCAAATAAAAAGAAAAGGCAACTTTGCGGGTGATTGGGCAGTAAATAGAGGAGTGACTCTTCATAGGGAGAATGTTCAAGCCATGTTTGGGATTGAAACTTCCCTTTTGCTGCCCAAGCTTTATTGGTTAAGGATGTACAAGGCTTTGTGGACACCTGATAAGAAATTTAAACTAGACAATTGAGTGGGATTTTGAGCTGGCTTGATAAGATGGAATGAAAGTACTCCATTTTGATTAAATTGCATGCTTCGGAAAAGGCGGTGACAGTAGGAGAATTACGAATTTTATAGGATTTCATTTGGTAGCAAGTGATTTGATTTGTTTTCTTGCAGAGACAACTAGAAATTGAAAGACAGTTATGGGATTTGACGTGTGAAGCACATCGAATGCTTTTTTGTCACAAAGAAAGTAAATAATCATTCAGTTTTAGATAGTTAATTTGTGACTTGGTAGTTGAAATTATGATTTTAGGGTCTAGTGAACTTTTTGTTACCAGAATCTGCTGCAATGTCACATTTATTGTAGTTCTTGGGTGCCTAACCCAAGTTACTAAAAGCAAAAAAAAAATGATCTCTTGTTGTGGGCAGCTCTTAGTAGGCATTCAATTAAACAATTGACCACCAAATAATAAGATGAGATCATCAGTCTACTTTCCATTCAAATAAGTCTCCTACTTTCATTAATAGCTATATTTTTATATTTGCTCCTAACCAGCAATGCTCTGTTAGTTTTATGATCAGATATGAAAAGCAGATTTTAATTCAAATTCAAACAAATAGACACAGCATATACCCTGGGAAAACCCTCCACTTGAGGGAGAAAAACCCAGCAACAATATATCACTTATATATATTGAATATGAAACAATAATCTCCTTTACAATGAGGCCGGTTATGAGGCCAAACAACAGCACCAATATGATGTGATCTCTTGAAGACAATACAACTCTTTTGATGAATATATCTGCCTCCTTTATGGACTTTGATCTGCTCTTAGAGAAATTTGCACTTACATGAAACTTGAACTATGAATGATGAATATAATACATTAAATGAGCATCACATATATATACAAGGGAGAGAGATCGCGTCCCTTCAAGAGCATCATGTCGGCCTCCAATAAAAACGTTGTGACTCCAAGAGAGGTGGCAGATGAGTGAGAGAAGTCAGCCTCAAGAGAGATTAATTAAATATTAAATAATATTCAAGGTGAAGCGCCTCTTCACCAATAGTCATCATAATAAATTAAATAGCCGATAGGCTACTCATTTAATTTATTCTTTAATTCAAAAAATCAGGGCTGGAAGTAGAAGCTCGACGCTACTATCATCAACACTCCCTCTCAGCTAGGGAGGAATACTTCCAGCTATCCAATGTTATCCACAATGGCTACACCCATATGTGGAAGGAGCACATCATGGATTCACTCAACGTGATATCAACCATCATGGCTACTCCCATGTATGGTAAAGCATATGTGCACAAGTGCCCATCAAGGAATCACTCAACGTGATGTCATCTCATGATGACGTCCACCATGGCTACTCCCAGAGGGTGAATAAACACAAGAACAAGAAAAATCATCACGGACTCTCTCAATGTGATGTTGTCATGGAGTCACTCAACATGACATCCACCATGGCTACTCCCAAAGGGCGGAAACAAGGGCTTTCACCTCAAATTTCTCTCACAGAGAAAGATGCATTAAACAAGGGTTTACACCTCAAATTTCTCTTACAGAGAAATATGCATTAGATAAGGGCTTGCACCTCAAATTTCTCTCATAGAGAAAAATGCATTAAAGCAAATCACTGAAGATCACTGAAGCTGAGTCTCCCTCTCAACTAGGGCTTCATTCTCCACAATTCCAAGCTTGTCTCAAAAGTACAGAAACTTTACTTTGTAGAGAGGCTTGGTGAGAATATCAACTGTCTGCTCATGGATGCTAATGTACTTCAACTGGATAGCTTTCCTAAATACCATATCTCAGATATAGTGGTATTTGATCTTAACATTGTTGGTTCTGTCATGAAACACAGAATTGACAAAAAGCTTCACAAAGCTTTGATTATCATAATGAATGACAGTTAGCTCCAATGATTGTCCAAACAATCTTGCAAGGAGCTTTTGAAGCCACACAGCTTCTCGAACTGCCACATAAGCTGCAATGTACTTGGCTTCTATGGTGCTCAATGCCACTGAAGACTGCTTCTTGCTACACCAAGAGATCATTCCAGACCCCAAATTGAAACAACATCCAAAGGTGCTCTTCCAATCAGCAATACACCTTGCCCAATCAGAATTAGAATATCCATGCAGCTTCAAGTCCACACCAGAACAATATCTCAAGCCATACCCAACTGTGCCACACAAGTATCTCAGGATATGCTTTGCTGCAACTAGATGTATTTGCCTTGGTTCACACATGAACTGACTAAGTGCACTCACTGCATAGCAAATATCTAGTCTAGTATTGACTAGATGCATCAACGATCCAATCAACTACCTGTACATAGTAGGATCCACCAGATTTGAACTAGCTGCAGCATCCTTAAGCTTTTGAAAATTGGTTTCCATAGGTGTAGACATGGATTTGCAATCCATCATACCAAATCTCTTCAAGATGTCTATTGTATACTTCCCTTGACTCAGAATTATCTCGTTAGGCCGCTGCCATACTTCTAAACCAGGGAAATAATGCATGTACTTAAGATCCTTCATTTCAAATTCAGAGGCCAACTCCTTCTTGCATTTGATAATGAGGTGTTCTTCTCCAGTAAGAAATAGATCATCAACATAGAGAACCAAGATCAAAGCCTCACCATTAATTACCTTGAAATGCAGGTTCGAAATAGCATCATTCTTGGAGAAGCCCAAGCTCAATAGGTATCTATCAATTCTCTCATACCAAGCGCGAGGAGCCTACTTAAGGCCATACAAAGCCTTCTTCAATCTGCAAACATGAGACTCCTTCCCATAAACCTCAAACCCTTCAGATTGCTCAATGTATACCTCTTCTTCAATTACACCATTTAGAAATGCAATCTTCACGTCCATATGATGTAACTTGCATCCTTTGGCCGCTACAATAGCAATGATAGTCCTAATAGAGGTATAACGAGCAACTGGAGCAAATGTTTCCTCATTGTCTATTCCCTCTTTCTGAGAGAACCCCCTGGCCACAAATCTAGCCTTGTACTTCTCAATGTTTCCATTAGCTGCATGCTTGATCTTGAGAAGCCACTTAGAAGATACAACAAATTTTCCTTTTGGTCTAGGTACTATATCCCAAACATCATTCTTGAGGATAGATTGATACTCTTCAGCCATAGCATCTCTCCATACTTGCTGACATGAAGCTTCCTCAACACTGGAAGGCTCAGATTCAATCATTTGACTCATTAATGCAACAAAGCTTGAAAACTTTTGAGGTCTTTTCCTTTCTCTAAATGTTCCTCTAGGGCTGCAAACTTTTCTGCCTCTTGCATTGTTTGCCTAGCCCATAGAGGTCTCTTTCGACCAATACCAATGTCTCTAGGCCCATCAGTAGGTTCCAAAGGCTCAACTGGATCACCATCTTCTTCTGGTTTAGGAGACTCCCTTTGAATTTCAGAAGTATGGTCAATTTCCATGTCCTGAGGAGACTCTTGATCTTCATTGTCTATCTCCATGTGAGTGCCCTTAGATCTCTTGAATGCAACATTCTCATCAAATGTAACATCCCTGCTGATCTCTATCAGTTTCTGACCTGGAATGTAAACTCTGTAGGCTTTTGAAGACTCACTATAGCCCACAAATATTCCCTTCTTGCCAGATGGTTTCAATTTTGTCCTTTTATCTTTAGGTACATGAACATACACAAGACAACCAAATATTCTCAAATGACTTACTTCCGACTTTACACCTGTGAAAGCTTCTTCAGGAGTCATGTTCTTCAAGATACGATGAGGGCTCCAATTTTAAACATACACAGTTGTCCTAGATGCCTTGGCCCAAAGGAAGGTTTGTAGATCTTGATCATGAATCATAGCTTTAGCTACTTCTACAATAGATTTGTTCTTCCTTTCTGCAACACCGTTTTCCTATGGATTGTAAGGGACTCAAAACTCCCTCTTCATCCCTACCTCAACACAAAAGTTACGAAAGCTTCCATAGATGTATTCTCCTCCGTTGTCAGATCTCAAACTTTGATCCTCTTCCCAGACAAGTTCTCTACTTGAGCTTTAAATTCCTTGAATCTCTCAAGTACTTCTTCAGATTCTTTAGTCTTTAATAAATAAATCCAAGTCTTTCTAGAGTAGTCATCAATGAAAATTACATAATACAAGAAACCACTCAAAGAAGCAACAGACATTGGACCACACAAATCAGAATAAACAAGATCTAGAATGCATTTAGATCTACTCTCACTACTATGAAATGGACTTTTAGTATTCTTACCCAATGCGCATCCTCGGCAAGTACCTTCATGCTCCTGGTTGAGTTTAGGAATGTCAGTGACCATCTTCTCCATGGTTGGAAGTGCTCTAAAGTGGAGGTGAGCAAGTCTTCTATGCCAAAGCTCACACAAACTTGATGAATCATGCAACAAAGCTTGTAGTGGATGAGTGCAAAGTCTTGTTGTGACCTTTTCACACATCGCCCCATCGCCAATGGGGACCCCCAGTTGTCTGCTTGTTTTTAGGGTTTTGTCTCCTTGCAACGATTTCGTGAGGTCATCGTTTTAAGAGTTTCAAGTTAGTTTGCCGAGAGTTACCCGAGCCAAGTCAATAATCCATGCTTGAATCAGTGCGTAGACGTCATGGAAGCGCTCAGAAGGCCCAGGAAACGAAGATCACCTGTGAATTCGGCCAATTCTGAGATTTCCTACTTTTTAGGAAATCTTGCTTTTTTGCTTTTTCATTTTTGGCATTTTTGGACCAAACAGGGTTCCCTATTTTTTAGGGTTTTGCTTTTTCTATTTTTAGAAAGTTTCTATTTTTGGAAAGTTTCTATATTTGGAAAGGTCTCGAATTCCAAAAATCCACTCAGAAGTTCAAAAAAATCAAAAAATCACTCAGAAAATCAAAGAGAAAATTGTAAAAAGCATGAAAAATCTGGAAAAGCATGAGAAAAATCAGACTTAAAAGCATCAAAATTCTGGAAAAATCATTGAAAATCAGTCAGATCTGAGGTCGAAATCACAGAAAATTAACTCAAAAAAATCTGGTTAAGTCTGAAATTCGCCATGAAGAAGGTCCTTGAAATGTGGGACGGAAGGAGAGAAGATCAAAGAACTTAAGAAGTCCGCCATGCTTGTGGAAAGGTGGAATGTCCAAGACAATAGAAAGTCCGCCCAGCTTCACTTTGAAGATGTCCTAGCCTCCTTCAAAGTCCGCCATGCTCAAAGGATGTCAAGTGCCAAGATCCTTGGAAGTCCGCCCTCACTTGTCTAGCATCCTTGGAAATCCGCCAGCCTCAAGAAGGAAGTGCCAAGACCTTCCAAAGTCCGCCATGCATGATGCAAAAACCTTCTAAAGTCTGCCACACACATGCCAAGAGGTTGGAAAGTCCGCCTAGGCACATGGGAGAGGAAAAAATCAAAAATTTCACTAAGTATTGGTGCCTAGCAAGGAGAATTTCGAAAATTTTGCCTAAGTGTAAGAGCCTAAAAAGGTGGAAAATCGAAATTTTGGCCAAGTGTTATGCCATATTCAAAGAGGCAAGGTGTTAAAGAAAGTGCTAAGTACTTTGGAAGTCCGCTATGTTCAAAGAAGGAATGTCCAAGACCATAGAAAGTCCGCCCTCACCTTGTCCAAATGCTTGGAAAGTCTGCCTAGGCACATAGGAGAAGGAAAAATCAAAAATTTCACTAAGTATTGGTGCCTAGTCAAGAGAAATTCGAAAATTTGCCTAAGTATAGAGGCTAAAGGATGAATAATTGAGATTTTTGGCTAAGTGTTATGGCATTTTCAAGAGGTTAAGTGCTAAGTTTGAAAGGACAAGTGCTAAAGAAATTAGGCTATGGCAAAGAAAAAAATGGAGTGTGCCTAGCACAAAGTGAAAGAGAAATTTAAATTTCGCCTAAAGTCTTGGATGTCTAGAGGAAAGTTGGGCGAGTATACAGAGAAAGATGCGCAAATCAAAGAAAGGAAAGATCGCCCTTGGCCAGAAGGAATAAGAATTTGTCAAGCGTCAAGGAAATTCGCCTGATAAAGACATCCAGACAAGGATCTTGCCTAGAAAAATTTGACTGAGCAAGAGAAAATTTGACTTTGGCAGAAGAAAATAGGCTCAGTGCAATTAAAAGTTCGCCATGGCAAAGAAAAATAGGGATCTGGCATAACAATTGTCGACGGAATGGCTTAAGTTTTGACTTGGCTAGACGAAATTGAGGATAAAATTGGAAAATACACTTTTAGCCAAGAAAAATGAAGAGAAAATCAAAATAGCCATGGGTCCAAAACGAACGGGTTGGAATAAATTAAAATATTTTAATATTTTAATAATTTATTTTCAACTACTCGGAAATTTAAATGCCTTGGACAAAATGAAGTTTGCCAAAGATGTTTTGGAAGAAAATAAATTGTGTCGGCCAGAGATAAAATCCAGTGGACAAAATTAAATTCACCATGAATTTAAAACTTGGAGGGGTCGAATTTAATTAAATATTTAATGTTTTCTTTCAAAATTCGAAAAAAAAATCAAAGATAAACATTTAAGCAAAAATCGAATTTTTGAAGATCAATGAGATTTGCCCGAATAAGCTCGAGACTGATTCTTTTCAAAAAATAAAGGAAACTTGCCTGTTTGAATGAGTAAAAACAAATCGAGATCAAGAGAAGAATAGGCAGTTGCTAAAATAAATTAAGCTCTTTAGCATTATAATGAGTTTCAGCAACTCATTTTTTTTCACACACAGCTGAAGAGAAATTTGATCTCTCTCGAAATTCTAAGGCAGTTAATTGTTCAGTAGGCAAGATCGAATTTTCCAAAAAGAAAAGTAATGTTATGCTGAAGGAGAATTCTCTCGGAGAAGGGAAAAGATTTATCTGTTGAAAAGTTGAAATTCTTTTGTGCAAAAGGGGCGCACTTCTTTTAAATTATCAGAATTTAAATCTGATTTGCAGCCAGTAGTTCTTCACTGAGGTTTGATGTTCAGTCAAGTTGATTTGCTATTCTTCATCTGTCTCTTTCATGTTGATTCAATTATGGCAAAATTTTCAACTTCATCCATTTACTTTCAGCTTGCTTTTTCGCAGCAATTTAATTATTTAACCAGCTGAAAGTAAATTTTCAAGCCTAAGGCATGAGAATAAATTAATTTAAAAGGTCTCCATATTAATGTTAATTTTCTGACTGCAGGTTGATGACCATTGTGGGCAAATCATCAAAGAGACCAGCAAAAATGAAGTTCACCAGCAAAGGTGCCCAACAGGAGACTAAAATCAATTCAAAATGGAAGAATGTCGTAGACACCGATCTTGGACATGTCGACTTTGATGAGTTTAAGAAGAGAGTGTATGGACATAATGGACTTCCGACACCTATAGCCAGGCGGATGATTAGAAACAGAATTTTCCAGGCAGCTGGATTCCCGCCTGCAATAGACTGTGCAGAATTGATGGTGGAATGTGCTATCCACTATGATGCTCAAAAGAGGCAGATCATTGCACCAGATGGCAGAATTCTGGCACACTTAGGCGAGGTGGCAATCCAAGAAACCTTCGGCATCCCAGAGCATTCACGGACTGTCTATAAGACCAAGGAGGAGGCCAAGAGGTTATATGACAGCCAACCGGACTTATGCACTACAACTGTTAACAAGGCATAGCTGGACAAACCTAAGCCATCAATAAAGAAGATGCCCAAAAGACCTCGCCGGACGGACTTCAAAGAAGATTTTAGAGACATCATCTTGATGTTGAACAGAATAGCTGGCAACCCGCAGGGTGCATTTTTTGAGAGCTGGATGTACTACTTCATAGACGAGATCACTTCTAGCGTGAAAATGTTCAATTGGTCATGGATGATAAGTGACAATCTCCATGAGCAATTGATCAATCTGGAAGAGACTAAGTCTTTTCATATGAGCTCGTATGTTGTCTACTTGTTGCCCAGATCATATAAGTATCTAGGACTAACTTGCAAGGGAAAAGTTGGTAGCGGAGAAAATGAACTCAAACCTTACAATTGTTACCCGCAACTCCAGTTGAAGGAGAAGTCTCATTTCAGAAGGGCACATGATGCATTCTTAATGCATATCACCAGAACACTTCAAGGGGGAATACATCAGAGGTTGAGTCATGAGGCGAAGAGTCTAATCAATAAATATGGGTCCTGGTTCATCCAATTCCCAAAATTTACATATATCAGGATCCAAGGGTTTACTGGAAACCCCTATAAGTTGCCAATTTATCCGACAAATCGGATGGTTTTGCTTGAAGTCCTGAGGCAGCTAGAGGAATATCAGAACATCCAGAGGCCAACCGAGAAGGCATCTATTACATTCCCATTGTTCATCGGGAATATGTTGGAATCTTGTCCATCCTCACAGGCAGCTGAGAGTGCTAGATTGGAAATCCAGTGGTACCCATTTACAGCCTACAAGTCCAAGGTCAACTTTGACCCACATCATAATATCCGGGCAGTAGAGGGCAGAAGGTACAAGCACAGAGTGGAACTGGAAGACTTCTGGGCTGATGCCGCCAATGAATACGAAGTCAGAAGGAGACTGTGGTCCAGAATGTCACTAGACTTCATGAGGGCAATTGAGTTATGTCGAGTAGCTGATCAGTTACAAGATGATGGGAACTATATCTAGCCACATTTCGAGGAGAGTCAACCTCTTCCTCCCGTGAGATGGTCAGAACCTGAGCATGCGGACTTAGCAACACTAATGAGGCCAGTAGTCAAGTACTCTCAGTGGTGGGTTGACCATCATGTCCAGGAAATGAGGCAAAGAAGAATAACGCTCACATATGATTTACTGAGTGAATCAGAATCATATTCTTCCAACGCTGATGCATCTCATCAAGGCCCGACTGAGATTGGAGAGAAAAGGAAAGAAATAGCACCAAGTACAAAACCTGTTCAGAAGAGACATAAGGGAGAACCATCTCGTTCGGCATCATCCCAGAATATTGACGAGCTGATGGCTACCATAGATGAGTCCTTGGTGGAAATAATTGTACCTCCTACAGTTCAGGAAGAGAACGATGAACCTATTCAGCTGGACGATGAGGAGCCCTCATCACCTACAGGCACAGAAATATTAGGTTCAGACAATGAGATAGAAGTCTGGAATAATGACTTCGAGGAGGGAATGATTTCCGCTCTCAGGGAGGTTGTGGATGCTCGGAATGAGGAAGAGGTTCAGGTAGAAGACAGAGTCGAGCAGCCGACCATTCCAGATTGGCTAATAGAAAGAATGAAGATTCAACCACCTACAGAAGCCCAAGAGGAGGATGATACTGCAGATTTCTTGGCAAGGGTGGAGCAAGTTGCAATCAAAAAGCCTGCCAAGAAATTATCTACTATTCAAAGGGACGAGACAGGCAGCCGTTCCGTACACATTGCAGTACCCACAGTGGACAAGCCACAAGACAAGATTACTCCTCAAGAGTATGCCATAACCACTGTAGATCTTGGCCCAACCTCAAAAGGCCAAGAAGTGGAGGAATTAGATAATTATGTCTCGACCATCAAAGCGAGATTGGAAAAAGAAGTGGCTAAGAAGAAAGAGTATAAAAAGGAGGTTGAACGCCTTAAGGAGTACATACAGCATTTGACCCAACCACTTGATCAGGGTAATGCGGCAGCTCCTCTTCTCCTCAATTCATCGCAGGAAGTGACCAAGGATGTAGAGCACGGAATGGTTACAGCCAGGGAGGCTCCGGACTGGATGGTGAGTGAAGGCATGGAAGCAGCCTCATTCATGGAAAAACTGGCACTTGCCTATGGGCGGACCTCTTCTTTTCTTTCCAGACTTATGGATATGGCAGAAACATGGGAATGTATTCTGGACATGCAAGAGAGGCTTATTCCAAGCCTTAGGATCTTGAAAAGCACTCCAAGGGAGGAGTTGGTTGATAGAAGGGTGATTGCTGTAAGAGCAGCATATGATTTCCATCATTGGTTTTGGGCAATGACTATACGAGAAGAAGTTTTGGAGAAGGCAAAAGTGGATGGGCTCAGAATTGAAGAGCAGGTCAAAGAAATCCAGGAGAGGATTTATATGACAGCTGCAGAAGTGTTCGACCATGAGATTGTCCGGGAGAACGACATTCAGCTGGAGAGGTTGAAACGTAAGGTTCAAGAGATTTTCTTCTCAGCCACTAGACCATTTCTGAGACAAGATTTTGCGAGAGTGGCAAGACTGTCAGCCATCCGAAATGATTTTGGGAAGCAGGAGGCGGATGGGGAAAGTACTTTTGCCAAATGTGCTGAGAAGTTCGACGGACTTGAATTCCGGATTAGCATGTTGCCACCTGTCACGATGGAGGTCATCACAGTAGTGTCCAGGTTCATCGAACGCAATGTTGCTCAAAAGGATAAGGACGCCTCTCCTTGATAATAGCTTCCACTGCCTCTTTACTGATAGTTCACTCATTGATAGCTCATGTTATTTTGGGAAACCCTAATTAGGGTTGGGTTGTAATAATCTTGGCCGTTGATATTGTTTTAATCTCGACCCTTCATTTGATTTTTGTAACTCTATATAAACTGGTGATCTCTCACTTTCATTTGTGTGGAGACAGACTTGAGATTGTTGCATTGAGACTATTTCGAATAATAAAAGCTCTTATGCATGATTTGCTTTGAATAACTTTTATTGTCAAATAGTAAGCGAGGTTGCATATCTTCTTCCACCATAGATTAAAGTTAGAATTAGATTAAATAGAATTTGCTTTGAAAGTTGGTTAAGTGAATGAGAGATTGATTGTATTGAATCAATGGTGAAGAATTGCTCATACTTTCTTCGAATGGATGATTTGCATTCGATGCGTAAAGTTAGCCTGAGCTCATAATTGTGGAAGCTTAACTTCAGCCTCATTCGAGGTTTGAAAATTATTATCACACCCCTTGAAGATTGCACCCATTTTGTGTATGTTGTCCAGCAGGAGGCGAAACAAAGTGTGGTTTATCCCCTTCACCGAATCCTTACTGTCTCTTAAGTTCTTAGGCATAGAATAGACCCCCTAAACCCTTATCTTTTTGCCATTTTTTTGAGATCCAAAAGTGAAGTGCCAATTGAAGAGAGCCTTTAATGATAAATTCCCTAAGTCCTAAACTTGTGAAGATTTCCTTAACATAAGTCCCCTTGTTTATTACCAGCAAATCACAACGGCCATTGAGCTTATCCACACGTCGAGACCTGACAAAAGAAACCTTGGAATCGCCATATGATCTTCTCGCAATCTTAGCATACGCGGTGGTTTTTCAAGAGAGGATAGAGTGTCTTTGGACATTTTATTCTGTGTGTTCGGTGGATGATAAAACGTACACCAACAAGTCTGTAGAGACATTCTTGTCGAACACCAATCACTCGAGCAATCTTGATGCTTGAGTTCTTCGGCCATGCAAGAACTTTACCTTCAAAGAATGCTACTTGATATCCCTTATCCTCCAAAGCTGAAATAGAGACAAGGTTTTGCTTGATGCCTGGTACAAATAGTACATCACTCAACTAAAAAGACATGTCGGAATCTAAGTGAAGAGAGGAGGTTCCAACACCTTTTGCCGAATAGCATGCATCATCTCCAATTATGACTTGAACACTTGTATCTCTCTCCACCAAATCTGAAAGATGTTCTCTAAATCCAATAATGTGACAAGAGGCACCACTATCAATTAACCACGTGTTGCTATCCGTTGGAACATTGACTGATAAGACATAATAGAAAAGAAATCCACTTGACTCCTTCTGAGGAGAGATCTCGCCCACATCCGCAACTGAAGCATGTTGCTTAGTTCTAGTTGGACAATCTTCTACATAGTGACCAAAATTGTCACATTTGAAGCATTGTATGCAGGAGAGGTCCTTCTTCTTCTTGGATGCAGGGGCGCCATCTGATCTTTTATCTCTATTCCTCTTGAAGTTGCCTTTCTTCCCTTCTCTTCCTTTCTTCTTCGAAGATTGAGCGGCAAGTACATGAATCTCTTCATTAGTAGAACTTTGCCCATTGCCTCTTGCTGCTAATCTTGATTCTTCTTGAATGCAATCTGCCCTCAAGTGATCAAACTTAGGTAGCTTTGATCTCCCACTGATACCTTGGATAAATGGCTCCCAAGATTGAGGAAGACCATTAAGCGCCAACATAACCAAATCCTTATCATCGACCATGTGCCCAATGGTAGAATCTCCTTTCACCATCTTGACATGATGAAGTTGGTGCCTCAATGCAAGAGCTATACTTGTATTGTTGATCTCATACATTTCTTCCAAGGTCTTGAACATTTCCCTTGCTGTCTTCAACTTGGAGATAATCGGCACAAGGTGGTCCTTCACAAAATCAACAAAAATCTTCTTCGCCTTTGCCATTCTTCTTCCATTGAGACTTTTCATTTTCATCAAAAGGTTTGGGAACTTCACTCTCCATGAACTCAGCAATCTCATTTTCTTCCAATGCAAGCATTGCACTAAACTTCCAAGAGGTGAAGTTGGAAGCACCTTCAAGTCTATCTTCAGTCTTGAGCCCGTTGACCATTTTGAAGATAAGATAGACGCAAGAAGATGAAAACAAGAATGGAAGATAAAGCTGCTTATATAAATCTGATCTCGATCTCTCTTAAACCCGCTCTGATACCATGTTAGTTTTATGATCAGATATGAAAAGCAGATTTTAATTCAAATTCAAACAAATAGACACGGCATATACCCTGGGAAAACCCTCTACTTGAGGGAGAAAAACCCAGCAACAATATATCACTTATATATATTGAATATGAAACAATAATCTCCTTTACAATGAGGCCGATTATGAGGCCAAACAATAGCACCAATATGATGTGATCTCTTGAAGACAATACAACTCTTTTGATGAATATATCTGCCTCCTTTATGGACTTCGATCTGCTCTTAGAGAAATTCGTACTTGCATGAAACTTGAACTATGAATGATGAATATAATACAATGAATGAGCATCGAATATATATACAAGGGAGAGAGATCGCGTCCCTTCAAGAGCATCATGTCGGCCTCCAATAAAAACGTTGCGACTCCAAGAGAGGTGGCGGATGAGAGAAGTTGGCCTCAAGAGAGATTAATTAAATATTAAATAATATTCAAGGTGAAGCGCCTCTTCACCAATAGTCATCATAATAAATTAAATAGCCGATAGGCTACTCATTTAATTTATTCTTTAATTCAAAAAATCGGGGCTGGAAGTAGAAGCCCGACGCTGCTGTCATCAACATGCTCTCCTATCAATTTTCTTGAATTAAGAAAAATGGATGCCAAAGAGTTAATTTTATCATTTTGTTTGTCAAAATGCTTTGGTTCAGCTGGCTTTTGTCTTCAGAAGGAAAACATTGATGTTCTTCAAGAATAACCTTGGTAAAGAGTCATAGAATTCAGTACTTTCGTGGAAATGAGTCTTCCCATTTCCCATATGAATGGACTGGAATTGCATGAGATAAATTCATTAAATCTATAAGGCTACCTGGATTCCTCAGTCTCCTCTCTACTCCACCTAAAAAGGAATGATATCAATCACAACAAGCTCATGAGAAGCCTTCCTTGTTTTTAATTGGACTTTTTTTATTGTTCAAAAGTTTTAGGCAAGTAGATGGAGGAGCTTGATATCCCAAGGATGTCAAACAATCCCCAATTTAAGCAAAGAAGGGGACATCATAATTTTGTAAAATAAAAGGGGAGGTAGGAGATGTTTTATTTCCTCTTGTTCCCAAAATGTCCCAACCAGGCGCCTAGACTCCAAATATGCATCCTCAAGGAATGCTGATTTTTTGTTTATTTGGAGCACCATTTGGGAACACAAGAAGACAAGATGAACAGGAAAGTTTTCAATGCAATCATGGACAAAGACAAATCTGGGCATTGACATTAAACTTTAATTGGCATTCCATAGTTGCTTTTTAATTCAACATATTGAAACATTGGACAAGTTAGAGGGGAGATACAAGTGACCTAAATGTACCAACAGTAAATGTCCTCTCTAATGGATAGATTAAGCACCTCTTCTCCTAGACGGAGATGATGAGGAGCACATACAGAGTACCTAGAGAGAGCAAGTGGATCCAAAGAAATGCCAATAGACTAGAATAATGGGCAGACCTTAGAGAACCAACAATGTTGATGCCCAAGGGAGCCCAAAGAGGCATTCTCCTCCGAGGAATGAGGCACCAAGAGAGGATATCTCCACAAGACAGTATAACTGCCCATAAATCTCAACCAAAGTATAAACCAAGTGAGTCTGAAAACAGCCTTTAGACGAAGGAATTGGTCAAAAAATTCAGCCTAGACAATACACTAAGGAATTGCCCACTTCAACCAGATAATACACTTCAGTCTAATAATCATTTGAACCCTCTAAACCTGGCGAGGCCCCAAACCTCAAAATCATTAAAGATTGTAGACCTAACCATTGTGTCAAAAAGGCACAAATTTAGTAGGGATATCCTAGAAGTGTACCTAGAAATATTGGCATTCAAGAAAAAAAAGCAAGGCATATTCATTGCAAAGACAAGACTAAGAGGCAGGCCAAAAACAAGAGGACCTACATATTGAAACTCTCAATAAGGATGATTAGTAATTATCTCTGCAGGGCCCCCTTTGTAGAAGAAATGAAACCGAGAATGAGCGTCCTCGGTGGTATTGAAGAGTCAAGACCATGACCTTAGTTTTATGGAGGCTGATGACAAGCTAGCAAAGATCACAAAACTGCAAAAGTGCATCAAATTGCCTCTATAAGCCCTCAAGGGGATGAGAGAGTGCCACGTCATCAGCAAATAGTAAAATAGCAATCACAACATGGTGAAGCAAGTAATCATCATCAGCATGGGTATTTTATCTAAGAAAGATCTCCAACTCATCAATGTAGATACCAAAAAGATAGAGCTGGTAACTAGATTATCAACATTTACAAGCACTACAAGACCCATGAGATTGGCACTAGAAGCCTTGGATTGATTAGCAAGGGATATCCTAGAAGTGTACCTAGAAATATTGGCATTCAAGAAAAAAAAGCAAGGCATATTCATTGCAAAGACAAGACTAAGAGGCAGGCCAAAAACAAGAGGACCTACATATTGAAACTCTCAATAAGGATAATTGGTAATTATCTCTGCAGGGCCCCCTTTGTAGAAGAAATGAAACCGAGAATGAGCGTCCTCGGTGGTATTGAAGAGTCAAGACCATGACCTTAGTTTTATGGAGGCTGATGACAAGCTAGCAAAGATCACAAAACTGCAAAAGTGCATCAAATTGCCTCTATAAGCCCTCAAGGGGATGAGAGAGTGCCACGTCATCAGCAAATAGTAAAATAGCAATCACAACATGGTGAAGCAAGTAATCATCATCAGCATGGGTATTTTATCTAAGAAAGATCTCCAACTCATCAATGTAGATACCAAAAAGATAGAGCTGGTAACTAGATTATCAACATTTACAAGCACTACAAGACCCATGAGATTGGCACTAGAAGCCTTGGATTGATTAGCAAGGGATTTCCCTTGCAACAGTTTTCCATATTGCTGAAAGACCCATTAATTTCATATTGACGTTTTTCCATTTTAAATCCTCACTGATCGAGGTGGTAAAGAGACAAAGGTTCTTACCAATGATACATAGGTTTTAGAACAATATCAATTAAAAATACATTCTTCTAGCTCCAACAGCCTCACAGCTGAATAGCTATCTATTTTAAGAATCTCATACTTATCAAGAAAAAGAGTTGTCTATCTATGTATATCACACAAAATCCCAACTAAATATTATTTCTTTCCATTTGTTTCATATCATATAATAAGGTCCATCCAGTTACATTAGGCAACCTTCAATTGCATTCCTGCCAATACGAGTGAAATTTGGGGATTCCTCATATAGTTTTTAGAAATATAATAATATTTGTTGCTAGCAACAATAAAAGCCTCTTCACCAATATAGAACTCAACAGCTAGCACATAGCTATAGCTGAATTGATCATGTTTATAAAACACTGGACTAGCATGAAACAATAGAAATATTACAGAAAGACCATGATTGTTTGGTGAGACCATAATGTATTCCTGCCATCCCACAATATGGTGATAAAGAATTCTGATTTGCATAATACCATCAAGCACAATATACCTCTGACAAAATAAAAGAAAGCACAATAAATTTAACTACAATATTTTTATTTGCATACCTTGCTCGATGTGCTTCTTTAGCCCTTGCAAAGAGTCGTTTACTTCTAGTGAAAAAATCATCAATGCATTTCACAGTTAGCCATATCCTGACAATGGTGTCTTTCCAGAATAAAACACAATAAGCAAAACTGATCTCTGACTTCAACGTACAAGAAGAAACAATACCCAGTTGCAATTACAAGGAAACTAATGATTACTTCTAAAAGAAAGAAAGCTATCATGCTAATGTTTGTGAATTTCACAAGTAGGTCAATGGGACTCAAAATTACTGGTTATAGCAGAAAGTAGATGTGCTAAATTCAACTCCAAGCTCAACAACCCAAAACTTAACTAACACAATATAAGTCCTAACTGAGGCTAAAGCCCTAATCAATTAACTTTAGACAAGTCAGAAAAGAAGTATAGCATAACTATATATATACATAAACATCTTAAAGACAGGTCCCTCATCCAAGAGATTTCGGGCCATCACGGTGGCAATAAACTTTCAAGAAAAAATGAAATAAATCACATACAGTGATATAGTTTATTCAAGCTGATAAAGTCTGCCTACATTGCGCAGCGAGATCACTAGATGCACTTCGTCATATTTCCAAGGTGAAGATCCTATGAAGGATACCAAAACTTACAAACCCGTGAGTGTTTGTGTGAGAAAGAGAGGTATTGTCACGTAAAATTTCTTGGGTATCTAAACTGCAGCGATATCCATACACAAGTATAAGTTCAATCAGTAACTGATTCCAACTGCTATTAGATTGAAAGCATAGGACATAATATTACATGAGAAAACTCTACTGTATATAAGCTGGCATTGGATAATACAAACAAAAACCATATTAAGAAACACTAACCAGTGACTGACTTATGCACAACAAGCTGCCTATTATTAAGCAAACTTGAACAAAAATCAGCTATAGTTAACAGCTGCATTGCCTAAATTTATATTATCTGATATCCCCCTAATGAATAAACCAAACACTTGCTCCTCTATAGGACAATAATAAAGACATGATAGACCAACTAGCAGTTGTAGTGGTGATGCAATCTTCAATACCAACCAACTAGTGGATGTAATGGTAATGGATCTCAATGTGCTTAGTGTAGGCATGATAGAGTAGATTCTTTGCCATCTTGAGGACTCCCTAATCATCACAAAAGAGTGAAGTCAGTGTGGTGGGATCAAGTTGAAGATTAACAAAGATCCTTTGCAGCCACATCACCTCACACCTTGTACTAACAGCTACCTTATATTCTACTTCTATGGAAGATAAGGCAATTATATGTTGTAACTTGCTCTGCCATGAAATAACTCCTAATCCGAGAGCAAAGACATATCTACTTATAGATTGGTGAGTATCAACTGATCCAGCCCAATTGGAGTTAGTATTCCTAGATAGTATAAAATTGGCAATGTTTATAAAGAATGCCAAAGGTCAACATTGTCAAGGGTGAGAGCTCCTTTGACATATCCAATAACACATTTTGCAGCTTGCCAATTTTTTTTAGATAGTATAAAAATTGGCAGTGTTGTAAAGAATGCCAAAGGTCAATACTACCAAAGGTGAGTGTTTCATTTGACATATCCAAGAACACATTTTTGCAGCTTGCCAAATTTCTTCTTGAAGTTTAGACGTGAATCTAGAAAGGTAGCTTGCAACAAAAAACAAGTCCAACCAAGTGGTAGTAAGATAAATCAAACTACTCACTAGTTGACAAAACACTAACTCGTTGGTTAGTGGTGAATTAACATTAAAGGCTATTTTCCATTAAGTCTTGGGACGAGGGGACCAAGGGCATAGATTTGAGGACAGGAGTGGGGGGGCGGCAGAGTGGTGAAAGGTGGAGATTTGGGGTTGGAACCCCCAACGAGGTCAAGACATTGTGACAAATAGTAAAAGAAATGAGAATAAGTTGCACTACAAGTCACAAGTAGTAAAAGAAATGACCTAAGATTGTCAAGCCATTGTGGGTAAGCAAAGGAACAATGACCACACCGAATAAACCCAGGTCTTCATATTCAATCCTGATGCCTAATGGCACTCAAAAGAACTGAAAAGGAGCACAAATATGAGAATAAGGCACAAATGAGTATGCAAAAGACTACAGAATGGGGAACCAAGGTAACATGGATCAAGTTGGCAATCATGTTCCGAGACAATTAGCTGATCAAGGGAGGTTTACAAATGACTAAAATAGTCCTATTGTGTAAAATGTGAAGAGACATGTTGAAGATGGCAGTTATATGGATAAAAGGCTAAAGCCAACATGTAATAAAGGCATTTTAAATAACTTGTAACCAAATCTTTCCCTGGGCAAAATTATTAAAACCAGATGTAATTCAATATTTTTCAGAACCGGAATTGTAACAGAATAAACTAAAGATTAAAGAGTATGAGAAAGCCATATTTTTGAATATTTTATGCGTTTTGTCACCTTGTGATGCCTGTGAATGTTTTATTAGTATGAGACCTGTGGTTTATTGCAAATTCTTGGAATTAACTGAAAATCTTTTCTGTAAAATCTCATTTTGAATTGAATTCCACATCCTGTCCGTGTGCACATCTTGAGGTTGAGCTGCAATTGGATTTTTTTCTGTTCCACTCCCTTTGAAGATTGCACCAGTTGAGGTTGAAGGTTATGCAAGGTCTGGCTGCTCTGCAGCTGGCTGCAGGCTTTGCCAAACTCAGTAATGGCTTTACAGGATCCATGGTAATTCAGAATGCCCTTTCTCTCATTTTAAATTTCATTTTGATGCATAGGTGTTTAATTGATAAATTGTCTAATTTCATCCTTGAGCTTAAATGATATATCTTTCCCTTTGTTTATTCAAATCACAAAACATTGAAATATATACCTGCAAATGAAACATATTCAAACCAAAAACTGCCGAAGAATGTCTAAGACAAACAATTAAAAACTCAACTTTCCTAGAACAGCAAGAACCCTTGAGAGAACAATCACGTACACTTCTGGGTTAACCACAAATACCTTAACAGGTTTCTCAAGCCTTGTAGGGTGTTTTCCCCTTTTTCAAGGGGAACAGATCATTCCACAAGTCAATGTGTCAGAACATAAATTGACACTACCTTTAGGGAATTGCATTTTGGTGTTTTGTTTCAGCCTTTGTAAGGAGAATATCGTAACAATCAGTTTCAGTGATGCCTACAGTATATGCAGTTTCCAGTTAACATGTGAAATGCAGAAACCACTTCTTAACAGCTGACAGCTTTCTGAACCTCTATCACTACAACAGACCCTAATAAAATCTCTCTTTGCATTAGATAGTGCAAAATGGAAAACTAATGGGGACATGCATTTTTCTTTGTATGGGAAATATTCAGTACACTTAATCAGCAGTGCATCTTGATAGAAATCTATTAACATCATTTGATTGGTTGATTTACAGTAAGGATAATTGAAAAAGGTTCACTCCCTTTTACATAGGCAGAAGCATTTTTCATGATGGAACTTATGCAATGTAGTTCTATGAATCTAATTGAGTACACTGTCTCACCCATTTTAAAATACATTATATTAATTGATGATCTCTTTTGAGACTAAGAGAAAAATGATATAAAATTTTCACTTCAGGAAAAAGGAAATAGACAAGGTACTAGGCACTTAAAGGTGGAAAGGATTTGATCCATACTCCAAAAAAAATTGAAATAATGGATTCAATGCAAAACACCATATCATTCTTTTGAAAACTGCCCAATATGATTGATCCAAATTTTTCGTCGTGGCCATTTTGTTACAAAATTGCATACAAAATATGTATTAATACAGATTGATAACCACATATCAGTAAAAAATTCAGATGGATAGACGCAAACATAACTGCATGCATACATGTGTAGACATATACACAAGTGTGTTAAATTTCATAAAGGAAAAAGCTCTCTGCAGAATAATGTAGGAATTGTAGAACAGATTAATGATGCTTACATTTAATTGTAACTTGTGCATCAATATGAAAATGTCGACATCCAGCATCAATGTATGTTCTTAACCTTTCAGTCTGATTCATTTGAATAATATTTTCCAGGACTTGTGACGTTTCATTTGGTGGTTGCCTTCTGAATAGGTCTGTATACAAAAACAGCACCATCAAATCACTATGTGCAATATCACTCATACATTGCTCTCTAGAAATGATATTTAGAGTTGTTAATTACATGAGAACTAATAATACCTTCAATTATATCTGACTGATTCAACTCTGAAACTACTAAAACACTCTCCTTTTTATTAGAACACTACTTAAAGGATTACTAAAAATGTTACAAATAATAAATGGATCAAAAATTAGGGTCTGTTTACAAGCTAGATTAAGTTATACTGTTATCATGATGCACAGAGCTAATTTGAATAAGTAGTGAAAGCACCACTCAATTTTTTGATAAGCCCTCTTCTAATTTTTTGGTTTATTTTTTCTCTAGCCCACTCGAACTTGATGTTTTCTATATTCTAAGATTGGGCTACCTGAAAACACAATGCAGATGGAATTAAAATGCTATGACACCTTCAGAGCTTCTCTATTTTAGTGCACTCATTTACAAGAGCACAAAAAGCAAAAACACTATTCAAGAATCAGTTATTAACTTCTTTGCAATTTACAATAGATTAAAATGAATTCCCAAGGACACTTTCCACAACACTAAACAATCTAAACTAAGGTGGCCATCCCCATGCTGGAGTGAAGTTAAGACACAATAAGAGATTTCAAATGAACAAAGCTAAAACTGAATCCCAAAAATTGATGGAAGTCTTCAGTTGAACACTATTACTAAATCATATAGTGGGCACATTCTATCATCTATCATTTCTATTTTCTCCTATTTGCAATCAGCCCCTCTAACTATGGGTACATTCTAAATGTAAAGATCAAATGTATGCACCATCCTATTTTACAAAAATGTCACACACTTATGTGAAGCAGTTTATGGGAGTTCTAAAAGGTAGTAAGAGTAGACTGTAGTATTAAAAGCATGTAAAATAGTTGCGATTTATGGGCTGGTTGATACTTATGAGTTGGTTGCCAGTTATAAGTTAGTTGACAGTAAGGAGGCAGTTGAGCCTTTCAAAATCAGCTGGTGAAGAACATTCTAAACATAATGCAGGCTCTAAAATTAACACTTGAAGTATTGATACTTCTTTTCTCTATATATTGTCCACAGCCCTTATATAGTACCTCTTTTCTCTAGACATTACCCCCAGCCCCCTGCATATGCATCAGCAAAATACAACTGAAAGCAAACGAAATCACAAATAAGAATTGGACTGAAGCAGTTCATAGTATATACTACTGTCTAAGTGCTCAACGGAAGCTCTTGTTAAGGCATTACAGTTAAGGAGGCCCAGACAGGCAGAAAACTGAAGGTAAGTTGGATCCTCAATGTAAGAAAATGATATGTGCTGGTTATAGTGATCATCCTAATGCATATGAGTCAATCCGTGTCTCTGACTTTCTATCAATAAGGTAATTGTTAGTGGTGATTTTATTGCAAGCAAAAATGAAAGTTTTCTTCAGTCTAACTCAGATTTTCAGTCTGTTGAGATTGTCCATGTCTGCTATATGATTACAGAATAGTTACTAAAGGAGATTCATTCTGATGTGTAGGATGTACAAGTGACAAAATGATGATGGGGCAAGACACCCTGCATTCAGGATGTTGAGGCTGAATTGTCTCCAATTGAGATTGCTGGTAAGTTTAAACTCTTTCCAGAAAATTTTTACGGGCAGGGAACTTGGAGAACAAAAAATGGAGCCTTGTGAATTGGGATGTTGTTTGCAGCCCTAAAGAGGCTGGTGGCCTAGGATTGCATAGCTCGGATCTTAATTGTCAAGCCTTGGCTGTCAAATTATACTGGAGGTGGTGCAAAAATCCTGATATGACTTGGGCAAAAATTCCCAATTTAAAGTATCTTGGAGAAGTTCCTGAGGATGATATTCCAAGAATAGAATTATCTGGCACACGTGTTGGAGTATGGGAAACACTGAGAAAGGGGGAGGCGGGGGGGGCGGGGTTGGTGAGGGTGAATCAGTGTTTCAATAATCAACTTCAATTTAATGGTTTTTCAAAAATACACAATCTCTTTGTAATCATTGACTGTTCAATTTCAAGAGTGTAACCAAATGTGATAGCCAATAGCAGATCATTACACAATCAAATTTTGCAAAGTAGATAAAGGAAGCAGTAAGACCAAATTGCATGAAACATAATAATCACATGGATCGCAGAAGAATCATAACACAGTATTTTTCATGAGTGGAAAACCCTCATTGGGATGAAAAACCACTCGGTAAAATGTCTCACTGGCTTAATCAAAACTCACTGATTACAGAGCCTCACTGGCATCTCAAGTTAACAACCGCCTCACTGGCATAAAGCTGTCTCACTGACATTTATCAACAATCAAGATAAAAAGTAAATGGCAAAGGGTTACTCTGTTTCTCTAATGCTCATGGCAGTTTTCTGCCTTAATATATTCTATGTCCTATAGGCTTCATTGCTCTTGAAACCTAGAAAACACAAAACATATTAACTATACTTTTCACTGTCTTTTGTATACAGCCTTTCAAAGATATTTTGTTTACTGTCCAACTACATACAGCATTTTCAAAATGCACATTTCATGAAACTAGGGTTTCAAAAGAAACCTCTACATTCAAAGCAAAATAACTATATGATTTATACAACTGAAGAAAATGACTTTTGCTACCTCGTGATTTTCAGTTCACAGTCTAACAAAAGCCCGGGCTCAAACATCTGATATATAAAGCAATCAATGATCTTGCAAAACTCAATGAAGCCATACCTCAGCTTGTAACTAAAACAACTTACAAATTTTAAATGTACAAACCACCGAAACTTCCAACTGTCTATAGCCACCGTTGACTATCAAAGAAATCTTGTAAATTTGCTGCTCTTCCAAGCTTTGACCCAAGCCATTTGATTCTCAAGCATCAACCCTAAGTTCACTGCCATATACTCCAAACTCCAAACTTGCATTATACCTGATTTACCATCGTTTTGCAAGCATTACAAAGTAAACTTGCCGAATCGGTAACCCTAGAAGGGGCCAATAAATACAATGACCTTAAACCCTTCAAACCATTTCTTAAAGCACCCATGACTTGCTAGGCAAGTTACCAATTGAGACAACCTTAAATTATGCCTTTCATCACTTTGCATATTAAAACCACAAACACCATTGAGTATGACTTTGATGAACATAGCTGCCTTAGTAGAATGACTATGATAACCAAATGACATCAAATATCAACCATCATTATATGCCTTTCAAATATGCATCAAAGTGAAAGCCCATACTGACATCAATGCAAAACTCATCCAATGTCAAATGGGTCAACAACAAGATCCATGGTCTGGAATACTATCAAAAAAGGGGCTCTTCTTATCAAAGATGGGCTTTTCTGGATAGTTGTTCATAAGAGCAGCAAAACTTTATTTTGGGAGGACTCCTAGGATAATCATCCCCCTATTCTCTCATCCTTCCCCAACTTCAGAATTTGTGTGATTTTTTTAGCTGTTGGGTGGACATCAAATATCATGTTCCTATGAGTAGGACCTTTATTTATAAGTGGAGGGAGTCCTGGCAATGGCCAATTGAGGCTCTTAGGATGATCGTGAAACTTTGGCTTCCATTTTAGCTGAGAGACCTATTGGTGTACATTTTATGATCCACCAAACACACAAAATAAAATGTCCAAAGACACTTTATCCTCTCTTGAACAAAATCACCACGTATGCTAAGATTGCGAGAAGATCATATGGCGACTCCAAGGTTTCTTTTGTCAGGTCTTGACATGTCAATAAGCTCAATGGGTGTTGTGATATGCTGGTAATACACAAAGGGACTTACGCTAAAACAATTCTTCACAAGTTAGGGCTTAGACGGATTTAACATTAAATACTCTTATCTTTTTCGGGATTTTCTGTTTGGGATTTCAAAAAAAAGTGCAAAAGGATAAGGGTTTAGAAGTTCTAATCTACTCCTAAAAATTCAAGAGACGGTAAGGATTAGGTGAAACTAGTAACCACGCTTTGCTTCGCCTCCCTAGGACAACTACACAAAGTGGGTGCAATCTTCAAGGGGTGTGATTATAGTTTTCATGTCTTGAACAATACTTATCTAGAGATTCTAGACTGAAGTTAAGCATCCACAATCATAAGCTCAGGCTAACTTTACACATTGAATAAAAATCATCTATTCAAAGAAAGTATGAGCTAAGTTTCACCAATCAATACTATCAGATCTTTCATTCATTTAACAAACATTCAAATCAAATTCTATTTTAATTCTAATATAATGTTGAAGGAGATATGCAACCTTGCAAACCACTTGAAAATAAAAGGGATTCAAAGCAAATCATGCATAAGAGCTTTTATTATTGGAAGTAGCTATACGCAACAATCTCATACTACTCTCTTCACCAAAATGAAAATGAGAGATCAAGAGTTTATTTAGAGTTTCTGAGAATAAATGAAAGGCCAAGATTGAAACAAATCAATGGCCAAGATTACGACACATCAACCCAAATTAGGGTTTCCAAAAATATCATCATCATTAATTGCATGAAAGACAAGTGGCGCCTAGAGCTATTTTCAAGGAAGTGCATCCCTATCCCCTCAAGCAGTAGTATGTTCGATGAATCTAGACACGATCGAGATGACCTCTTCCATCGTGACCTATGGCAGCATGTTTATTATGCATTCCAGCCCTAAGTCACCAGGTTCGAATTCGAATTCGACAACATTGAAATTCGAATGAAATTCGACAAGGAAAAAATTCGAAAAGTATAAAATTCGAATAAAATTCGACTCATGTAAATTTTTTATTTTTTTTATAAATATAAGTAATATCTCCATACAATTCTCTAAATAGTTTAACATTGATACATATATTTGAATCATTACAAAAAGATGACACATTTATAAAATATAAACCATAAGAAACATGTGAAATCACGATTGTGAAGATGTTCTTTTGTCAAAAAGGTACAATAACAGTAAAGACTTTAGAACTTCAAAAAAGCTCCAAGTCATCAAGAGCACTTGGCTCATCATCATCTGTATCAGTACTCAATTCTTCATCTGCAAAGTCAGGCTCATCTGCATCTAGTGCTGCTATGTCTTCACGAATTTGTTGTGATGAAGAGTCCTTTGCTGATTTGTTCGTGAGCAATTTTAAATTGCTGCGAACATAGACAAGATCTCCCAACTTTCCGGACAACAATTTATTCCTCTTTTTGGAATGGATGTGGTCAAAGCAACTCCAGTTCCTCTCACAAGCTGACGAACTTGCTCCCTGACTCAAAACTCGAATAGCAAACCTTTGTAGCTCAGGAGTTTGTGCTCCATAGGTCATCCACCATGTATATGCAGGTACATGTGTCATGTCATATTTGGCTGCTGACATTCCAAACATCCCTTCTCCTCTTTTGTATACCCAAAATTGACTTCTGATTAGTGCTGAAATTGATGGATTTGATTCATACTTTTCAACAGCTTCTAAAAGCCCTCCCATAATTTCAGTGTCACCTTCTCTATCAATAGAAAACAATTTAGGCTCCAAAAAGCAAGCTGCTGCATGTAAAGGTGTGTGCATCATTTTCCATCTGCCATCAACTACCTCCCATATCTCCATATATTCTGCTTCTACATTATTGAGTGCTTTTTGAATAGTTTCCTTACAACGGTCCATGCTTTCATAAAGCATGCCAAGGCAAGGAGTGTCACCATCAACCATACGAAGCACGTCAACAATTGGTTCACATATGAGTAAAACCTTGGCTGCACTTTCCCAGAAATTGCTATTCAGAATGATTTGCTCTACGTTCTTCCCCTTAGGACCTTTAGAAAGCACTGAGTGTTCCCATTCATTGGAACAAATTACAGACCTCAAAGCTGCCTTTTCTTCAACCACTCTTTTCAAAGTGATATAAAATGAAGCAAATCTTGTTTCACAAGGCCTCAACAACTCCCTGGATGCATGCCGCCTATAAAGACTCAATGTGAGACGATGATTCCTTATGAAATTTGCAATTGCTCTTCCTCTGTGAATAGCTTCATGTACCCATGGGAATTTAGCCAAGTCATGAAGCAACAAATCAAGACAATGGGCTGCACATGGGCTCCAATATATTTGTGGGTATTTATCTGCAATCAGCTTCCCAGCTCCCACACAATTTGCAGCACTATCAGTTACCACTTGAACCACATTTTCCACCCCTATTTCAAGAATGGCTTCCTCTAATATTTGAAAAATGTACTCAGAAGTTTTCTTGTGGTTCATGGCATCAATCACTTTCAAAAACACAACACCTTCAGGACAAGCCACCAAAATATTTATCAATGGCCTTTGACATATATCTGACCATCCATCACTCAATATAGTGCAACCTGTTTTCCTCCAAGAGGATTTGATAGTAGCTAGTTTATCAGTCACTCTATCTTTTGACCTCTGCAAAAGAGTTGTCCTGATAGTCTCTGAACCTGGGGGAGTGTACCCTTTGCCAAACTCTGCAATTTTGTGAACAGCATTACGAAAATGTGGACTTCTTGCAACATTGAATGGAATAGCACTTGTGTAAAACAAATCAGCTACAGCATCATCCACCTCCTGTTTCTCTACTGGTTTCCAGAAGCTTTTCAATGTTCCACTCTCTGTTGATGCCCTCACCGGTTTGGATAAACCAGAAGAGGAAGACATAATAGATGCTGAGAATCTAGATTGAGACATATCCTCTTCAATTCTCTGTTTTTTGTGTGTTTTCATCAGCTTTCCTCTAATTGAAGAGGACTGTTCTTTCTCTAAAGCAGCTCTCATTTGTGGGGTAACGTCAGGACATGCTGTAACACCTCCTCCTGCACCATTTGTAATACCAAGTAAATGGTCCATTGCCCTTGTTAAACCGCCAATAAAAGGTTTCTGACACCTGTTGCATTTGAGGTCAGTTCCATTGCGAGTGACATATTTCCATGCTTCCGCAGTTGATTTCTTGGGAGACATAATCTGCATGTTTGAATGACAAAATAATATTTAATATTTAAACGTTAAAACATCCACAATTTTATTTCAAACAACATTGAGACAAAATATATAGATTTCTTATTTTAAATCTAAAAACAAAATAAAAAATACTAAATTTAATTTTAATAAACATAAATATATTTAACATATTTTTATTAATATAAAAATAAAATGAAAACACTAAATATTAATAAATAATAAGTACTAGAAATCTATAATTTTATTAATATAATTTTCAGTACCTAAAATCTATAAAATATAAAATAATAAAAATACTAAAATATTAAGAAGCTTTTAATATTAATAAAAAAATACTAAATATTAATAAACTTAATAACTGAAACTTTGAAGTCTATAATAATATAAATATATTTATATAATTTACATTTTCGTATTTTACATTTACAATAAAAATGATTTGGACACATTATTTGCTAATAAGTAAACTGTAATTTGTAAACATAATATTAATTTATTAAATACAAAATAAAATATTAAATCATTCGTTATGGAACCCTAAATTTAAATTATGGAACCCTAAATTTAATAATAAATTAATAATAATATTGGTGACTTAGGTAAAAATCATTCGCATAAAATTATAAACCCTAAATTTAAAAAAAACAAAAAATAGCTTCTACGTTCTACCTCTTTCGATGGCCGAGGTCGGGTGATTTCGTTGAGAAACGGCGCGGATTGTGGATTATTTGCAGAGGAACCCGCGCGGATTGTGGAGACCGAAGTTGAAGCAAAACGTTGTTGATTTCGTTGCAGAAACGGCGCGGATTGTGGAGACCGAAGTTGAAGCAAATCGTTGTTGATGGCCGCAGGCCCGCAACCTACAGGGGGACGCAAATGACGGCCACTGTTAAAGCCGACGCCGACGCAAGTGACGGCCACTGTTAAAGCCGACGCCGAGATCTGAAGACGCGAACTGTGAAAAACGAAATGACTTGCAACGCCGCGCGAGAAAGAGATGAATAATATCAAATGTCGGCCGTCAGAGATATAACAAAAAAACCCTTAAAAAAACCCTAAAAAAAAAATCGCTTTATGAAAATTTTCAACGCCCTTGTTTGACTGCCGAATTTGGTCGAATTTAGACGAATTTGAAACATTTTTTTGAAATTCGACGAATTTCGAATTTCAACATGAAATTCGGTCGAATATGGTGACATAGTTCCAGCCCATCCAAGTCCTAAGCATATCCGGCAAAGGCGCTCTCTCATTAAGGCATCCCGGATGGATAAGAGGTTCGCCAACCAAGTGAAGTTCTGTCTCAAAATTGATCCTGTGATGGAGAAGAAAATTTCTTGAACTATGTGCCTTAGATTTTCTAGCTGCATGTCATTCTCTCGGATGATCCCTTTCTCAAACATATCCACAGCTACAAGGAAAATCTTGTTATGAATTTCTATGATTTGTTCCTCAACTTTGAGTCCATCAGCTTTTTCTCTTTCCAAGTCCTCACTCCGTGTTGTCAACACCCAATACCAAGTGTGGAAGTCATAGTCAGCGCCTACTGCAATTATCTTCCCATCAACCAACTCCTGTTTTGGAACTCCCTTTAGCACTCTAAGGCATGGAATGATTCTATCCTAAATGTCCAGGAGGTTGTCCCAAACTTCTGTCATGACAGCAAGTCTGGAAAGCAACGAGGAATTTTGTCCATAGACTAGTGTCAATCTCCCCATAAATGCAGCCGCTTTTGTGCTTTTACTCGCCATCCATTCCTTAGCTTCCTTAGTCGTGACCATATCTTCTTCGATGTCCTTGGTCGTTTCCTGTGAGGAGTTTAGAAGAGGAGCTACTTGCTACATCACCCTGATTGAGAAGTTTGGTCAAGTTTTGAATGTACTCTTTCAGGCACTCGACCTCCCTATATTCCTTCTTCTTCGCCACTTCTTTCTCCATTCTTGCCTTGATAGTAGAGACTGAGTTATCCAACTCTTCAACCTCCTAACCTTTTGTCGTTGGGCACAAGTCAATAGTGGCAATGGCGTACTCATGGGGAGCAATATCATCCTGTATCTTATTAATTGTTGGCACGGCAATCTGTACGGAACGGCTGCCGGCTTCATCCCTCTAGATCGTGGAGAATTTCTTGGCGGGCTTCTTTACAACAACTTGCTCTAACCTAGCCAAGAATTCTACAGTGTCATCTTCCTCCTGAGTCTCAACTGGCACCTGCATCTTCAATCTTTCCTTCAACCAGTCAGGAATTGTGGGTTGTTCAATGTCGTCCTCTTCTTGAACATTTTCTCCACCTGGAATATCCAAAATTCCTTTAAGAGCGGAAATCATTCCCTCTTGAAATTTATCATTTTGGATATCCATTTCGTTCTCTAAATCAAGTATTTTTGTGCCCGTAGGAGATGGGGGCTTGTAATCATCTAGTTGGATTGGCTCAATATTACCCTCATGAATCGAAGAAGGAATTCTCTTGTTAGCCAATGAATCATCCACAGTGGCCACTATCTCATCAATATTTTTGAATGTAGCAGAATGAGAAGGCTACACCCTTTGTTTCTTTTGAACAAGTTTTGAGTTTGTAGTTGCTTCTTTCCTCTTCTTGGAGTTGGTAATTTCAATCAACTCAGCAATGTGGGATGCTCCTGCATTCGAGGAGTATGATTTTGCCTCACTCAGCAAGTTATAAGTGAGTGTCATTCTTTTTTGTCTTAACTCCTGGACCTACTGGTCAACCCGCCACTGAGAATACTTGACCACCGGCCTCATTAATGTGGTTAAATCTGCAAGCTCAAGCTTTGACCACTTCACCGCAGGAAGAGGCCAGCTCTCATCAAAGCGCGGTTGGACATACTCTCCATCATCTTCCAACTGATCAGGCACTTGGCAAAGTTCGGTCGCTCTGACCAAGTTCACCGACAATGTGGATCATAATCTTTTCCTGATTTCATATTCGTCTATAGCATTTGCCAAGAAATCCTTCAAGTCTACCTTATGTTTATACCTTTTTCCATCCACGGTCCGAATGTGGTTATAAGGGTCAAAGTTGGCCCTGGACCAGTAAGCTGTGAACGGATACCATTGTATCTCCAACCTGGCACTTTCAGCTGCTTGTGCCGATGGACACAACTCCGGCATGTTTCCAATGAAGAATGGAAAGGTAACTGCTGCCTTCTGTTTCATTCTCTGGAAGCCTCGGTATGTCTCTAATTGCCTAAGGACCTCTAGCAAGATCATCCTATTGGTAGGATAAATTCGAAGTCGGTAAGGATTTCAAGTGAATCCCTGAATCCTTATGTATGTGAATCTTGGAAACTGGATAAACCAGGATCCATATTTGTTGATCAGGCTTTTGGCCTCATGAGTTAGCCTCTAGTGAGTTCCTCCTTAGAGTATTCTGGTGATGTACATGAGAAAAGCATCATTCGCCCGTCTGAAGTGAGATTTCTCACTAAGCTGCAGCTGCAGGTAACAGTCAGATGACTTAAATTCATTCTCACCATTGCCTACCACGCCTTTGCATATTAGTCCCAAATATTTGTAAGTCCTAGCCAACAGATAAATGATATAGGAGCTCATGTGGAATGATTTTGTCCTTTCCAAATTAATTAGCTGCTCATGGAGATTATCACTAATCATTCAGACCAGTTGAACATCCTAATGCTTGGGGTGATTTCATCCATGAAATAGTACATCCATGTCTCAAATGGCGTGCCTAGACAATTGTTGGCTATTCCGTTTAATAATAAAATAATGTCCCCATAGTCCTCCTTGAAGTTTGTACGAAGCAACTTCTTGGGCATTTTCTTGGCAAAGGCCCTCGGTTTTTCCAACCATGACTTCTTAATGTTTGTGGCACAAAGTTCGAACTGGTCTTCATATAACTTTTTGGTGTCCTCCTTAGTCTTGTACGAAGTCCGATTATACATCGGGATGCCAAACACTTCTTGGATTGCCAATTCTCCAAGATGAGCTAATATCCTCCCATTAGGTGCAATAATCTACCTCTCCTACACATTGTAATGGATGGTGCACTCCACCATTAATTCAGCACATTCTATTGCTGGTGGAAATCCAGCTGCCTGGACGATGCCATTCCTCATCATCCAGCGAGCAATTGGTGTCAGCAGGAATCCATCGTGTCCGTACATCCTCTTCTTGAATTATGTGAAGTCCACATGCCCGAGATTGGTGTCTGTAATATTTTTCCACTTAGAATTAAGTTTGGATTCTGGCTGCAATCCTTTGCTAGCAAATTTCATCTGCGCCTTTCTCGATGGTTCTCCCTGGGTGGTCATTAACCTGCAATAAATAAAAAGAATTAGCATTAGTGCGAAGACTTTTAAATCTGGTTTTTTTTTTTTCAGGCCTTTATTCGAAAGTTTTTACTTTCAACTTGTTAAAAAGATATTTTTTTGTGAAAAAGCAAGCTGAAAATGGGCGAACTTGGTTAAGTCTTGACAAATCTTTGCCAAAGTGATCAAATAAGATGGAAGAAGAATAAAAGAACTTAGCCAACCAAATTTTAAAACTTTGAAAGTATCCTTTGGCTGCAAATTGAATTCAACTTCTGAAAATTTACTCAAAAATCCAAGAAAAGAACACACCTTTTGCTGGAAAATATGCCTTTCAGCCAAGAATTCCAATTTATTTCTTCAAAAATGATGTCCTCCATTTCAAGAATTTACTCCTCCACCGAGAAAATCTACTTTGCCTTCACAAATTTATCTTTCGCAACTTTGAAAGAGCCAAGAGAAAACTTGTGGAATAATGATTTGAAAGAACAAGTCGAACTTGTTATAAAGCTGGAGAAGTTGATGGTTTTAGCAACTTCGTGTTTTCTTTCTAAGTTCATTGAAATTAGACTTGTTTTATCTCTTCCAATACTTGAGATTTTGAAAGAAAGTTTCCATTTTTATTATTTTATCCCAAAGCCATCCTCAGCCAGAATCTCCTAGATTTTTCTTCTTTCTTTGAGCTCAAAAATTCGCCTAAGTGTTGAATATTTATTTCAAATGTTGGAAAATATTAAATATTCAATGTACTAAATTCAATTTTTACAACCCTTTTCATCATGGCGAATTTTCATTTTGTCTAAACCAAAATTTGATATTTCTTGTGTCATTTTCCATTTTCCTCTAGGCATTGAACATTTTTAATAAATTTTCCTAAGTGTTGGAAATAAATATCCAAAGTATTAAATTTTCAACCCCCTTTTAATCTTTTCCAACCCATTTAATTTTGGCTATTTTAATTTAACCATGGCTAAGTAATTATTTATTTATGTTGTTTTATTTCTCTCCTTTAGCTAGGGCGGACTTCCAAACTACTTTGCCATTTTTCTCTTGGTGGGCAAACTTTACCAACACTTAGACTTTTCTCTTCTTAGCCTTGGGCAGACTTTATAGTGCTTGGCGGACTTGGAGACCTCTTTGCCATTCACGTTTTTCTTTATGCCTTAGAAACTTTTGTCATGCTTGGGGGGCAGACTTTGAGTATTTTATGACAAGGGCGGACTTTACCTTAGGCAAGACATATTCTCTTCAAGGTGGGGCGGACTTCCTAAGATGTTTGACATTGTATTTCATTCCATACTCAGCCATTTTTTTAATTTTCTCTCCTCCTCTTGGCTGGGCGGACTTCTCTTCATGTTTGGACATGCTTCCTTTCTACTTGGGCGGACTTCACTTCATGTTTGCCATTCCCTAGGGTGGACTTTGAAGTCTTTTTGCCAACTGCATGGGCGGACTTCTTAATATCTTGGACAAGCTTCTCAAGGTGGGGCGGACTTTAGGATTTCCTTTCAATATTCCCTTTTGGTATGGCGGACTTCATCTCAGGCTTGACATTTCTCCTTCCTAGCTAAGGGTGGATTTTACTTGCCTTATGCCATCCTTTCTCAAGCTTGAGCGAACTTCATGATGTTCATGCCATGAATTTTATGCTAAATTTCTTGTCTTCTTCTGGAACAAAACCCTCGCCATGTGATTTTTTTCTTTTTTTCTTGCTTTTTATGATTTTTTGTGCTTTTTACTCTTTGAAGGTGCAAAACATTGATTTTGAAGATGAAACGTTGACACCATTACCCATGAGACCCAAAGACCCAAACCCTAGGTTGACTTTCTAAAAATAGAAATTTCTACAAATACAAAAAAGGAAAAAGCAAAAAGCAAAATTTCTAAAAATAGTAAGTCCCAGATTGGTCCAAAAATGCCAAAAATGAAAAAAAGCAAAAAAGCAAAATCCCTATAAAATAGGATGTGTCAGAATTGACTCAAATCACAGGCGATCCTCGTTTTTCAGACCTTCTAAGCACTTCCATGACGTTTAGGCACTATTTTAGGATTGAATTCTCCACTTGATTCGGATGACTTTCAAAAACTCTACTCCAAACTCTCAAAGCAATGACTTCATGAAATTGTTACGTGAAGGCAAAACCCTAAAAATGCAAACTACTGGGGGTCCCCATTTGCAATGGGGAAATGTGTGAAAAGATCACAACAAGACCCTGTAACTCTTTGAGGATTCCAACTTTCTTGCTTGGGGACATGATTCAAATGGTGTATACAAAGTTTCTTTTGGGCATCAAACTCTAGTTCGCAGAGCAAAGGAGGAGCTGAGTTTCCTTGGTGGAAGAGGATTTGGAACCGTTTTGGAAGGCCAAAATGTAATTGTTTTCTTTGGATTCTGGTGCAAAATAAATGTCTTACTTGGGATAATATTCGAAAGAGAGAATTCTAGGGGGCCTTCTATGTGTATTCTTTGTGGTAAGAATGAGGAGTGCATCAATCATCTTTTCTTCCAATGTCCTTTCTCTATGGTGGAGTCTTTGGAAAAGACCTCCAGTCCAAGCTGTCTCAATGATTGACTTTTGGAATAGCTTGGGTCGCCCTCCTGCTTCAGCCTCTTTTCTTTTAACTACTTGGAATATTGGTCCTGCTTTTATTTTATGGCAGATTTTGCTTGAGTGTAATTGAAGAATTTTCCAGAGTGTCAAAGCAACGTTTTGCAGGTTTGACCCAAAGTCGAAAGGATGATAAAAGAGACGATTGGGAAATTCAATATGGATGATTTCCTCACCTCGATGGATCTACAAATTATTAGTCTTTTTGGAGATTTCCTTAACTTCCTCTCAAATTTGTTCCAAAAATAGGCTTCAAGGTCTTGAAAGGGTAAATATATCTGGAAAATGGAGCCCTCCCCCTAGTGTTCTCAAAATTAACACTAATGGCTCTTTTAGGGGCAATACATGTAATGCAAGAATTGGAGGAATTGGCCGTGATAGGAAAGGACTTGTTCATTTTATTTTTTCAGTCTACGTGGGCTCTCATTCCAATAATTTTATGGAAGTGTGGGCTAACCTTAAGGCCATGGAAAGAGCTTATGCTATAGGGTGGAAAAAAGTCAAGTGTGAAACTCATTCTATGATTTTGGTTACCCTTCTCAACAATAGGAATTTCCAAGGGATTTCTAGGAGATTGGCTAGTGTGGTAAAACAAGTTTTATCTTTGGCCACAAACTTAAAGCTCATTTCTTTTGTGCATGTTCCAAGAGAATGGAATAAGGTGGTGGATTGTTTAGCTAGATAGGCTTCTGAAGGCAATCTTAGCTGGAATGGGCATGAGTGGAGCAACTTTGATCCCGTCAAGTCCCATCAGCTGCTTAAGATTATTCTTGATGATCAAGGAAGGTAATCCTTGCCTTCTAGGGCTTGGTAGTAAGACTTCAGCCTGTCCATTTGCTTTGTCTAGTGGATTTGTAGGATCCCTTGGTGGGTTATCCTTTTGTTGTATGTTGTTTTGGCTATAGCCATCTGAAAATCCTTGTGGTTGTATGTTAGTAATCTTTATTGAATGAAGTTTTCCTTTTACCCTCAAAAAAAAAATTTGCAAATTTATGATCACAACAACAAACAATAAGAGATTATACAAGATCCCAGATCAGGGTTTTCATCCTAACCTAGTTAGTAGTTAGGGTTTTTGTCCAAACTCATTTGGCAATTTACATGTATTATATGCCTAAGAGGTTTAGACGATTGCACCCAAAATATAACACAATGAATATCACAATGTAAATATGATATCCAAAACTTTGGATAAATTAAATGTATACCTAATTGATGTGTGACTATTTGTGGTAGCATCATCAGGCTAGATTGTAGAAGTATAAAGATGCGAGTTGTCATCATCTATAGATGCATCATCATGAGAACTTGTTTTCTCCAACAAAAACACAATGAGAGGAAGGTGAGAACAACCATATCTACTTATTCAAAAAAAAATTAAACAAAAATGTGACTCAATGAACTAGTTCAAGCACTTCCAATAAATAACTCAAATCAAATAAGAGCATAGAACAAAAAGGATAAGAATAAAAGAAATGTTACACATTTCATTGACAAGAAAGAGAAAACCTGTATATCATGATACTCGTATAGAGCTTGTTTCCTCAAGAATTGCATTATAAAGTTTTCTTAAACTTTTATTTGACAATTTACTTATCCTTTAGAAGAGAGCATATGCAAAACTTACAAATATTGGACACAAACTAATTTCCTAATTGCTCTATGGTTTCTTAATATGGGACACAAACTAGATATGAGAAAGGTAAGCACAAAAGCTAAAAAATTGACCAGGTATAAGAAGTATGAGTTGCCAGTGTATTAATTAAGGTTTGTACGGTTTGGTCATGAAATGGTGTGACTTTTCCAATGCCCACCAGCATAGCATTCTATAAGTGAGGTTCAAACATAATTAGTATGACAACATTTTCTGGCTATGGCAACCTATTTGAGCATTAACATAGTAGAGCATAATATTCATTAAAATTAGGATTATGTAATATGTTATAGTGCAACTTCCACAAAAACACACGTTATAGATATCATGGAATATTTTGTATTGTTTACATTGAAATATTGTAATGCATTCGAGTCTCCACAAGTTATAGGGGTTAGAAATAGCAAAAATAAGAGAAAACGAAGAGAGAAATGTAGTGAAAGAAACTATTGGAATTATCAGGAAAGTTCTTTGGAATGATTAGCATATCCTAAATTGCTCTAATACCATGTTAAAATTAGGATCTTAGGCTACTAATCATTACAAATAAATATAAAATAAATAAAATAAGAATTACAAAATACACCGATTAAACACATTACACAATATTTTAATGGGGAAAATCATTCCACGTTAAAAACCCCATAAAACATCATTTCACTATAAAACACTTACAAAATGGTCTATTAAAATACAGACTGAAACTATGGAACTCTTCTCCTTACTTCCACGTGGCCAATAATACCTCATGTGCATAGTGGTAGAATTCACTATGAATCTTCAAATTCAAGGGAACCTCCTTATATATAGGAGAAGGAGCGGCCAAATACCTGAAGGGGTATTAATCACATCTATTCAAAACTACCATTTATGAATAACCAATAATCTAATAATTATTAGACTATAATTATTTTAAATGGGATATGCTTGACAAAATGTATAGTATATAAGGTTTTATAACCTTATATTAGAACAGTGTATATATGTTATAAGGGTTTGACCCCTAATAACATTATGTTCTAACAAGATTTGGCAGCAAGAAGTCACAAGACCACAGGTGGTGTGCAAATGTTTAGTTGATGGAAAGTGACCCACAAGAAACTCAGAGTTCACAAAAATCTGCTATTGAGGTTTCCAATTTCCTTTGCCCATCGAGTATGTTTCATTGTATTCCTCCTTTGTATCCCCTTCAATTCCTGATTTCTCTAAATTTTGAATTCCTATTAGTATGTTAGGTCAAATATATCAAGTCACAAGCTTCTGTTGGAACAAAATAATACAAATAGTATAGAAGGTCCATCTTATAATTGGAAAGAAGCTTTAGAGTTAAAAAAACAGAAAGCTGGGAATACTGGCACGCTAGTGATTAGAGCAACTATCATTGAAATGAAGATTCACAAATGAGAAAAGAAGGAAGCCGAATAAAACAATTACTGTAATCATGGAGCAATTGATTGCCAAGGTTCCAAAGAACAGGAAAAGGGAAGATTCAGCCTCAGTAGTTGTATCTCTCAACCAATACTCCCAAGATGGAGGAGAAATAAATATGTCCAAGAGATTGATGTGCACTGATGGAGAATCTTAAGGAAATTCAAGGGAAAATTGCTGACCTAATGGTGAGCACCAGTATGGGCAGTCCTCGGTAACATGGAGGATATATGAATCAATTGTACTTAGTTTTTATTCAGTTGCCTGGACAAGTAGATTAGGTCACATAAGTTCAGAAAAAAATTCAAGAAAAAAAATTAAAATGGAAAAAATTAAATGAATTCAGAAGAAAAATAAACTTCATAGAAAAGGTTTAAAAGCCGCATAGTTTAGCTAAGCTTCATTTAGCAATATTTAATGAACTCAATGCCCATAGAATCAAAGATTTGGGCCATTTGGCGGAAAATAATAAGTTTGACTTGTAGTCGGTTTAACAACTTCACAGCATATTGCCTACAAAAAGTGTGTGGGTGTGTGGATATCAAAAAAGCAGTTCATAATAGAAATGATAAAAACTGTAAATACTAAAGAATAATTCACTTGTTGAACTAACCAAGTTCCTGATGAAACCTTGAAAGCAATTCCCCACCTACTTTCCCTAACTCCTCAAACTGCATAGTTCTGCCATAAAAACATCATATTCAAAGATCAATAGCATCAAATAAACCATTTGGGTTTGAAACGGTAGTTGCTTAGAAGACTAAATTGTATTTAGTAAACTTAATTTTGTATGCAAGGGTCAATTTTACTGAAAGAAAAATACCAGTAAAACTGGTCAAATCCTGCAAATGTTTCTTTATGAAATAAACCAGAATAGCAGAGTAAAGATTCAGACGAAACAATAAATAGAATACCACTTAAAATAATCCAGTTCTTGACAAGATCTTCATTGTTCTTAAAAAAAATAGATAAGGATTACATACTGGAGTTCGAACACTTTATCAAATACATGATTCTATCAAACCTTTTGAAAGGATTCACAGATTTGAATGTATGAATATGTGGTCATGATCAATATCATTTCTCAGCAACAAAAATAATTATAAACTTATATAATAGAATAATATTGTAGCATCAAGCACAAAAAAGTGCTTTGAAGATCATGTACTAGGCATAAAACCACAAGTAGACATCATGTTCCGTTCAAAAAGCTTAGGATTTCTTAAGGATACTTATTCAATCTTGTCAAAAAGGTGACACCACTGGTCACAGCATATATTTCCTCCAATGGGATTCTTTGCTTTCAAGCATCATCTACAAATGCAGGGAGCACAGGAAGATACAAACAAGCGGCACTAAGGTGCATTGGTATCCCTACAAAAAAGAACAAACATTCTCCACGATGTATTTATATAAATTTCACTATTTTTCCACAAGAAAATAAATATAATAAGATGAAGCTAAAGCCTGCATAAGGGTGCCATCAAAATAATCTGCTCAAGATTATGATATGCTATGAATCATTTTATGGTACAAAGATTCCAAGACAGTTAGGAAACATAAAGGTTACCAAATCTACATAAATTTTTATGGGAATTACAGGCATCAAAGTGGCTTGATGTTTAAAACATTGTAAAGTATTTTCTAAGAGATTTCCTATAATAGACCATGCAACCATGTTCATGTAGAATCTAGATTAACTATGCAGGCTCAATACATGACCTCCTGGAGCCATGGCATAAAACTGAGAGCCATAATAACAATGCAAAGAAATAAAGAAGAAAGCTGACTTTTTAAGGGTAGGATATCTTTTGAAATATTTGATATTTAAACACCAAATATTCATTTTGTTATTACTTAATAAATAATGCAGTTGCCAGCGCTTCCAATCAATAATTAAAATTTCAGTTCAGAGAGAGACACCTTATTTGAATGGTCACTAGCAAAGGGGTTAAATTACTTTTAGTAGACTGTTATATATGTTGGTAAAGCAGTTTTTCTATTACGCTGTATATCAGCTCCCTACAATTTTAAACTCCATTGCTCTAATGTGTACTACCAATACTGAAACTTAACGCTGAGAATTCCACTCAAACATATATTCAGTGAATTGATCATTTGCATCCATTGGCATGCAGTAAACGAAATGAAGGTATTCTTTTTTGAAAACTATGAATCATGAAACTTTTCAAACATGTCCATATCCATGTGGCATGAAATGAACATTGAGATTTAATATATAATAGCATAAAATATCAGGGACCAAATTTTTACTGAGTTGTATCTTCCTACTAATCAGGTTCAACTTTAATTAGGCTAACATGAGCATATGCATACACTCTATTTTACCTGAGCTTTTCTCAATAAAGTTATCCTACTTGTCTTTTGGAACTTTTAACATCTTAGATATTCATTACCGGATATCCATAATTCCTTTTTATGATGAAATAGCCTAACAAATAGAACCATCTCTATTTGAAAAAGAAAAGTTGACTCAGGTTAAAAAGGATAGCAAAAGCAAGAAAGTTTTGGACCGAACTAATGGATGTAGTGAATACAACATTTTTATACCTTCTTTTTCCATTGTTCCATCAATCCAGAACTCCTACTAGTACCTGAGAGGCTGAGACAACTCAGGAACTTCTAGAGGTCCGTTGGAATGTCCCAGTGGCTTCTAGAAATCTTAATTAGTTATAGACTTTTGGAATTCCCGGGGACATGCTAAGATATTTCCAGAAATCTAGAGTCCATCCCAGGTACTTGTAGGAGTTGTCAATTAAGCAAAAAGGGAGGATATCACAAACACAGCATCATCCCAGAGGCAGCTAGGGCACCCCCTTTGTGACTGGGGATGGCCAGACAATGTCTCATATCCCTTCTCAACTACCTGAAACTTTAGGGTACTCTGAATTGTATGTAGGCTCAGGGATAGGAAATAAATTCCCAAGGAATAATAATTTTAGGCTAAGGAACAACAGGAAGTTTGATAAGTGTAATTCTGGCAAATTTGAAACAGAATCAAGACTTTTATGTTAATATAGTTCCATGGAAGTTTTGTTTTTGGTATTTTTTGGAGCAAGTGAAGCTTCAAAGGATGTTGGCACAAGGACTGGATAAACTAGACCATCCACTGAATGTTTCCTTTTCCAATTTGACTAAAGCAAAGATGAATGATAATAAGACAGGCAGGGACAAGTTAGGTTCAGTTTTTCCTTGCCCATGCCTTACCACGAACAAAATCATATTCACATCCGAACCAATTTAATCCATTTGCTTCCTCTTCAATCTCTTCATTGCTTCAAGAACTGTAAGGGAATTTCCAAACCACTTCACTGACTGGTAACAAAATTTCTAAATTTGGTATTAAAACTCAAATTATACACTTTCCATTTACATCTAAACTTTATGTGGTCAACAAGAGAAGACCTAGTTTGAGAATTGGGAGCAAATAATACAGTTCGTAAGTAAATTCCTAAAGGATAAGAGTAGGTTGTCTAATAGTTCATAGTTCAAGGTAATTTGGGACATCAAGGAAATCAAACATACTAGTTGAGCAACCAGAAAACAATAATCACAATTTAATGCTCTATTCCTAGGATTTATAAACAGAGCAAAACAAACATACAATACACAATGAAAGATGCGCAACTGCAGCACTTACAGTTGGCCAATGATCGAAAGTCAAAGACCTCGAAATCACAAAGAATCCTACTTAAAGTCTAATAAATTCACTACAGGTATAGTAAATAAGAACAAGGAGTGCCTCTCATTAACAGGTAAATTCAGAAAGGCAAACTGAAGCAGTTGATATCAAACCCAAATGAAAAAGCAAAAAAATATATAGCACTTGGCATGAGAGTTTGAGCGAACTTTGCCAAAAATGTGCTGAACATTTCATGTGAAGCCATGTCCATCTTGGACAAATCAGTCGTTACATATCCCATTCACCTGCAAATCACAAATCTCCATAAGTAACTGTTGAGGGAATTATGAAAAGATCCAAAGAACAGAAAGGCAAATATGTTTAACCATAAGAAGTTCAAGAGAGCATTAGATAGCATTCAAGTTTTGAGTTTATTTGCATCCAATGGCACCAGCATTGGTGACCTCGCATTAATTTTCAAAGAGAAGTATGAGTTATCCCTGATGAGATATATGTAATCTCAACTTCTGAACATTAGGGCTATTCACATACCTAAGGCCAAGAATAAGGATCCCCTACACAAGTTTTAGTTTCACCCCTTAGGCGAGAAGGAAATAATGGAAAGAAAAATGGCCTTTTATGTAATGACCAACGCCAATTTATTTTTTTTTGTTTGTCCCTGATATTGTCCCACTGCTGTTTGTAGTTTCTGAGTGTGTTTCAAGGTTGTTTGGAGTTTTGTCTCACATGCCATACAATATGAAATAATACCAAACAATTCATATACAAAAGCCAATGTAACATTCAGATAACCAGCTGGAGATGTCTTCCAATCAATTCAATAACTAGGATTTCAATGAGCATTTAAAGCACGGATTTTACAATGTTTATATCACAAATTAAAAGAGCTTTCAGACCTGGGAAAGCATCACAGCAGCAAGATAACCTTCTTCAAAAGCAACGACCATCATCACAGAATGGCCCTTTCTTCTCCAAGATTTCCAACACATAAAGAGAGGAAATATGCTAGAACAGAACACTTGTTGAAGCCTCTAAATATTAAGGTCCTTTCAATGGCAAATGTATGCAGATTTTATCATTAATAATCTACAGAAAATTGAAACACTTCAGACCTGTGACAGGACGCCTAGCTGCCAATTGAAACCCCCCCTACAAACTCAGAAGGCTGGAGCAAGTATGAGGCCCAATTCACATTGCAGGCCACACCCCAGATGCAGCAGCACTAAACCTCAGAACCAGCCCAAATGCCAGGATAAGAAGCAGATTTAAGTCTGAAAACCAGCACCTAAAGGGTCGTCCCTCCCCTAGGGCGATTTGCTCTAGAAAATAAAATACTCCATCAAAAAATCCCAACCAGCACTTGTTGGAATTGCCATTAGAAGACTCTTCAACAGCAACAATACCCACAATGATTTAAAAATCCTTCTCTAAGATATGAGCCAAAATTTGGGTTTCAGGTCCAAACTGAAAGTGCCCAGAAATCATAATAATCACCACCAAAATGTGTTTTAATCATTACCCAAATTGATGCCAAGATTAAACAAGCCAAACTGACAACTCCACTTCAAAAATGATCGAATATCTTCATCTCTAAACTCTGTAATCTGCAACTTTGAAGCCCAAATAAAATCCCTGTGTGAGGCCTCCAATAATCCTTCCTGATGTGATCTTTCACACACAAAGAAGGGATCTTTGTTGAAGTTTTCGTCTCAACAAAGTCTAGTTCAAACCCTCAAGCTTCCACAACTCCAGGAGAATGCACATCCAAGATTCATAACCAAAAAACATATTGAAAAATGATGCTCTTTTTTCCCTTATACCTCCTCAATTTCCAACATCCAAACACTTTAGCTTTTGTTTTAAATAATATTTAAATCTTTTTCAATAACTTGGGTGCCCAAAGTATATGGCTCATTTAAAAGATATAACTTAAAATCTTTTACTTCAACATTAGCCTTTTAATTTAAAATTTAACCCATTTCTCTTCATAGGCATCCATTCCCCTTAATGTGCATTATAAAATACCCTTCAAGTTCTTTTAAAAAGACTTTAAGTTATTACACTAAATACCAAGATACAAAAATGTCCCCTTATGACCCCTCAACATTAAAATATAAGGTACTTTATTTAAGCTCACTTTTTGAAACATACCTTCAATTTCTTCCAATGATTCAACCTTAGAAATTTGTATCAACTAAATAAGTGTTGCAGAGACCCATCCTGACCAGATCCGGCTAACCCTAATTGACTTGCTATTTTTAGAAAGTCCTAAAAATAGTAAATTGTGCCCTGAAACATGAGTCGGAGAGAGACTGAGACGCTCGAGAAGACTCACCAAAGACTGAAGTGTCGTACCAGACCCCCTGCTAAAAATAGCACTTACTAAAAATAGTAAGTGTACCCAAATCAACCCTAACTGAAAGAGGACGTTGTAAAATGGGGACATTACATTTTATTATTTCAAAAATTGCGGAGTAACCTTTTTCATGATACTTCAATTTGTAAAAAAGACTACAACATAACAGCAAATTGGCAACCGCAATTGCCAATTTGCACAAACTATGCTCTTCTGCATACAGTCAGTACTATCCATTTTTCTTATCATTGTAAATGACAATTATTTGGGAAAAAGAAAAGGCCATGAAAGCTGCTTAGCATTTTCAGCAATGTCTCTTACTTTTCACAAACATCATCCGGGAAAAATACAGTATCAACAAGCACAGACACGAAAGATACAATATCGGAAACCTCCCCTTGCAGGTAAATAAAAATTCGTCAAACAAAGCATAGACAAACTAAAACAGGATCTTTCGTGACTGTTGGTGCATAAAATTTCAGTTCGACCCTGGGAACATAAATCAAATAATCAATGCCCTCTCTCCAGTCTTTCACTTGCTAGTCTTGAAAGAGGATGCAAGCAAAAGGACTGTTATTGGTAGCTGCATACTTCACCCCAAACAACAAGGGAAATTTCATGGAAACCATGACGAGATGAATATCAGAGAATTCGATATAGGTTACAGACAAATTTCTAAGTTTCTATGGAGACATGGGCCAAGCGATGTGACTTAAAAGCCATCAACATATGCATCTTTTGCCTTTATTAAGGCATCTACTGATCTAATAAATAACTTGGAACATTCATCTCCTTAAACAGTCGCTCGCAGCTATAGGCATGTTCAAATCCTAAGTACTGCTATACTGACAATAATACAGATAAATGACAAAATCATAGTATATACTTTTCAATATTAAATATGAAATGGTCAGTACTAATCGTAAATGGCTCCTCTAAATGCTCCACTATAGCCTGTCCCCACCCTCCTCTTCCATGAGTTCATTTGTATTTAACCAGTAAAATAGGTCTGCAACATCCTCTCTCCATCCAGCAAAATTTTTAAGATGACTTGAACAAAAAGAATGATTTTTGTGTGAATTTGGAGAGAATTTGGGATGGAAAAAGAAAATAAGGAGGTTTATGAAAATTTGTTTCAATTTAAAACAAGGCCGCGTTGCTGCGAAGTTCCTGCCAAATGCTGGCAGGACAATGTTGATCATTGAAATGTAGACAAATGAAGAGCAGCACAGGTCTGATTGAATTGGGGTGAGGCATGGAATGATTGAGCTTATTGTAATTTGATTTGAATTTCTTGTTGATATGCACTTGTAATTTTTCTATTAATTAGGAAATATATGCTTAATTCAATTTAAAATCTTTATGAATATGTGATGCACATGTTATCACATCAAGATCAAGAGGAAAAGGGGGCAACTGTACCATATCTTGAAGTTATAAAAATAAGTATATGATCTTTGTTTTGAGAGTATATTCAAAAAGTTTCATATGGCAATTATGCTATCATATCTTATACTCCTCATAAATTGCAGACGAAAACTCAAAGAAAGAAACTACCTACCATATGGAACATAAATATGATTGTCTGTATGAGAAAGTGATGGCAGCAAATATACAGGTCATCTTAGATATTTTTTATGAGAAACAAAATTATTGCATATATTTTAATTATTTTACAAAATACCATAGGAACAGTAATCAGTTCCACACAGGCATGTTTATGCTCATAAACTTCCATGTGGATTATTTCTATGATTAATATATTCATTGCATACATTTGCGACATAAATTTGAAGTACAAAAACTCATAATCTTTTAATTTTAGATTCAAATCTTAATATATATAAGTCTTAACATCAACACACTACAAAGTTTCAATCATTTTAGAAAATATCACAAGAACAGTCATCAGTTCCACACACAAGCATGTTTGTACTAGTAAACTTCCATATAGAATCTAGATTATTGACACAGCAATGATTGAATGATGCATGCTACAATTGTCTTTTATTTATTGTGGTTATATATTTTTATTCCATGTAAACCATAAACAGTCTCTAACCATGTATCAATATACAAGTCCATGTTTGAGTTGTTTTAATATGTGTGGCTAAGGTACTTGAGTCACTACCTAGAATTTCAAGAGGAAAATTGTGAGCATGGGAAGATTATAGAGCCACTGACAAAAGTAAGTGCAGCAATCAAAAAAAGAATCTAATTGGTGTTTATTTCGAAAATTTAAGCTAATTTGAGATTGAATAAGAAACTAAGTACAGAGATATCTACATGTCGGGAAAAAATGAAAGGAAATCTATCATTATTTAAGAAAAAGTAGAGAAATATGTTTTGCAAAAGTATGTCTGACCGCATAATGATGGGAGCGGGTGATACCACATGGTAGAGTACTTAAATCAAGGTCATAGGTTTTTGAGCTCTGCTCACTATACCAGGCGCATGACACATTATCATGCAGATGGATATCATGCAGTGGATTTTAACAGGTTATGTGTTCTGCCAACACAATGACAAAAATTTAATGATATAAAAATGCAGGTACCTTTCATCTATCATGGAGGCTGCAACACCTTCCGAGGACTGTCTTATATTAGTACATGATTTGCTTACTGCTTTAGTAAGTGTTGGGTATTGCATTGCTCTTACTCTGTGTTGATAGAACAGTAAAGAGATGTATTGTCTGCGACTCTGCATTACAAGATAATTATTTCCTGGTTCTTCCACAATGTTCAAACATGTAGAAAGATTAATATTTAAACTCCCTTACAACTCGCTTTGTATCAAACTAATGCTCATTAAACAAGAAAAATTCTTCAATAGGTTTTTTTTAATGTTAATTCGAATTTCTGCTACATCTTCCAACTTGGATCCTTATTTTGTTCATTTCATGTAGCATAAATTGTACTCTCAGCTGTCTATTTGGAAATCTCATTTTCTAAACAATTTTAACAGGCAAAGAATTCAAATATCAATTTGGCTTTAAACAGTTTTGCTCTGGCAGAAAAAATGGTGGATTCTGCACATTAAAATCTACAGTGAAACTAGTTAGAACTGGTAATTGCACTATTGATCTATATTTTTTTTCTACCTTAGATTTTTGTTTTTAAGTTTTAATGAATAAAGTATGAGATTATCTCCTGAGCCTGACTACAAACTGACCATAGAGATCAGAAGGGGATATGGGAGAGGCGTTATGCCGCTTTGACACCTCAGCTGAATGATGATTAAATCTATTCTCTGTTAATGACAAATGTCTATTTTTTGAGGTTTTGGGAGTATGCCCTCAACGATCTTTGTCATACTTATGAGATTGATAGAGATGCTTCAATATCCCACTGTATATTGTCTATTAGCATACACTTATGTGCGATAAGTAGTGCCCCATCTTAGATGACCTGGAATTTCCGTGTTGCTAGGCATTGTTATGCTACTGGCAGCTGAAAACTGGATACAGATTGATGTAAATTGTTTATTTTTGTCTTTTAATTTATAAATAGTTTATTTTTCCCTGTTTTTAAAAAAATGAACATTATCTTGTTCTCGAGTTTAAGAATCTAGGTTTTCAATTAAAAAAAAAAAACATATAGCATTTCAATTTCATTTTATTGCTTACAAATTTTATGAAGCAGAATATTTAGCCATTTCCAGAAATAATTAGGCCCTTACCTGTGGGACGCCATGACGACAGAGCAAAGAAATGTTATATTACAATGGAGGGAGGAAGTGGCCCCGAAATGTTTCAGAGGAATGCGACAAGAAGAGAAAATAGAAATAAGTAAAACATAAACAAGAATAAATTGAGAAAATTACCAGGAAACTATAGTTGATCTCGTTCTTAACCGGACCTTGGGTTTCTTGTTTACAATGCACTTCAGGCGGGTCTAGCTTAAAAAAATTTGATGATATTTAGTATGTTTTTTTCAAAAAGCACGCCTTGCCGGATGTGACAAATCAGTTATCAGCTTTGCCCACCTATGCCATATACAACGGGAAAATTAAGAAATCAACTTTACACCCGGAGGAAGATACTGCCGCCTCATAATAGCAGAAAGGAAGAAACTGCCCCTGCATAATAGGAAAAAATCCGTAATATATTGTGGAGAAGAATAATTTGTCCGATTCATTCAAATATTTGAAACTTTAAAGCAAATTTTTTGAACAATATTTTCATGTTTTTGATCGTTTGAATTAGACGATCTAAGTTCCAAACTATCTCAATAACTTTTAATGTTTATGAGGCTAAAATAAATAGTCTATACGACAACAATCACGAATTTTGTCTTTTATTTCTTCCTCTATTTAAAGTGATAATGAGTTTTCCAATTTTTTCAATTGTTCCCTCGATAAATAAATTGGGTAGGGCAATGCCAACTAAGATACTAACATATTTGATCTTAATGTCCTTGTAGGCATCACAATAAAAAATAGAGTTTTCTTGTTTCCACTACCTCGAAAGAGTAAAAACACAAACTCTCTCTTCTCAATCTTCTTTTGGCCTTTTCCCCCTTTTGATTTCACATCGAAGCTTATGCGAGTTAGTTCTTAATTAATTGGAATATTTGCTCTCCAAGGGATATTTGGCCCTATGTATATTTTTTTTATAATCACATGCAAGGTTAAATTCCTCAAGGTTATGTTCTTTCTTCCTAGAATTCTTCCCCACATGGCCTTGCAAAATTTTACAATGACAAATGCAATGATATCTTTACGATCACTAGGACAAGCATTCAAATAAATATCACACTTGTTCATCTACTTGTTTTTCTTCATCGATGTCTTCATTCTCTCACTTAAGACCTCATGGAAGACAACCTAAGGCCATTTGATAAACTTTTTTGAGATATCTTATCAATTCAAATATATCGACATGAGAAGGCGAGAGCTAATCTCTTTATGAAAATACAATCCAAAAAGCTCACAATAAAAAATAAACTCACAAATACCTAATACTTAAAATATGCAAAGATGTTGTATGAGCGAGTTTAGGATAGACGTATCTCTAATTGGTGTAGACACCTACAATGTATTCCCGCATTTTCTTCGTCATTGCACCAATTATATCTTGTAAAGTCATTTCCAACATTAATCAAATAAATACTAATTACTTAATTAGCATATTCAATCATTCTTCTAAAATTAATTAATTGATTGAGTCTTGATAATTTAAGCAACAAATCTAGCCATTATTTTCACATTAATTAAATAAATTATCTCTATTTGTTTAATTAATTTAATCAAACGAACATTTCTTCTAATGTTCTCACCTTAAATGAATAATTCATATTTATTTAATCAAATCAATAGTTCTCTCAACATTCTCTTATAAATTTAATTCTCCTAAACCCTAATCATTAGTTGAATAAGCAAACTAGATTTAGTCAACTAATTAATCAATTACACGTTTACCTACTACTTTGTTTAAAATAAACAAAGTCAATCTTGCACATGGCTCCAAGTGGACAAGGCTCCAAAAAAATATTTTCCATTCCTCACCCTCCATCAAGGTTGGCAAAATCTCCACCCTCCATCTCTTTCCAAAATTTTCCCTAATCATATGCACTAATCACATGGTGCCACTTTTAAGCCTCTCATTCTCCCTTGCAAATGGATCATCTTCATGCCTCCATTACATAAGATCTAATAGGGGAGAGGGACCTATAGTGGAGTGGGCTCTAATAGTGGGGATAGAAGTAGTCCTTAGTGGGCCCCATAGTGGAGCACCTTAATTTCCAATTGTAAAACACTTTTTATCCATAAAGTACATAAACTGACAAATCATGTGATGCCACATTAGCACACCAATAAAACATGACTTAGTGCACCACTATTGGTCTCACTTTTTTTTGGGCCTTTTTGGATACCTCAACAAAAAGCATGTTGATGTGGCATCATATTTAATGATGTGGCCCTAAAACGAAATATAGAAGCATGTGAGTTGCCAAATAAACTGTTGTACAAAATTGAAAGTGATTTGAAATGTTTACATAGAATTTTGAGAAACGTGAAGTTGGGATGCTCCACTATAGGCCCCTCTCCCCTACCTTCCATCTATCACTCTCATCCAAAATCTATAAATTTGCCTTTCCCCAAGCCATTTTCAATAATAGGAATTATATAAAGGCAAGGTTATGCTACTAGATTGAGCAACGACAATCATCTTTAACAATCAACCAATTAGCTTGACAATAATTAAGGGGAAGGAAAAGATGATAAATGCTCAATTAATAATAAAAAATCTTACAAAGGGGCAAAAATTAAGGGGAGGGCAAAGATGATAAATGCTCAATTGATAATGGGATCACATTATCGTAGATGCAAACTAGCAAATGGACTATACCTAAGGAAGAATGGAAAATTAAAACATGGTTATTTTGTAACAAGAGAGTGGTGGAGACAAAATTAACACTACATCATAAAGTGCACAACATAAAATAGCATAATTATTAAGAATAAAAATAGTCTCAAAGTGGACAAGCTAACGGCCTTATTTAAGGAGGCCAAGATAAGAAAAATAATAATCTTTTTGATCAAGATCCAAAGTATAAGTTTTCACATCTAAAAGGAACTAATAATTTCATAGGGTATTTGGAGGGTCCTTGTTTTGTTAGTGTTCTTGGTTCCATAGATAGTTGGATCTCATTGAAGCTATTAAAACTTTATTTCATTCATTCACCAAAACAACTATCCTCCATTGTAAACATGATTTTGATTAGGAAAATACATCCTCAATGAGGGCCATGAAGTGGCTAGCTTTTTTAGGTATTTTTTCTTCAAAAAAGTGCATGACAAACTTGCAATGTGTGTGTACATACACATATATACATATGTACATGCATCCATATATACATATGTATTTATATATTTTATATGTGTGTGCATGTGTGTGTATATATTATATATATGTATGTATTAGCAATCTATGTTGGTTTATTTGTAAATTCTCATCTAATACAATTATTTGGTATTTTTGTTTGCTCATTCAAGTTTTGTATTTAATAATAAAGTCCAATTTTTTTAAGCTTGATTTACATTTTTTTAGATCTTCATATCATATTTTAATGCATTAATTTTCACAACATCTTGGGAGAATATCGATAAAGATCATTTAGTTTGGTTTTCTACATATGGATTACACGTGTTAAAAAATTTAAAGATGTTACCAAAAGTCAACTTTGAATGTAACCAACTATGTTTGAAGTCCATGAGATTACATTTCATTAGGGATTTTTTTTTAAATAATCAATGTGCCTTAAATATACCTTTGTATTTTGCATGCATGACTATAATATAATGTTCATAAAATTGACATCAAGAAAACCTAAAAATGGGCTAATGAATTTTTGGGTGGGTGCAACGAAGTAAAAGTACAAACAACACTTGGAACCACTAACACATAATAAAAAATTATGAACAATATGACAAAGTAGGGAGACGATGTGATAATGTTTTGCATGAAAAAAATGAAGTAGAAGTGGAAAGAGTGTTAATAGGACAAGGGGGTACAAGTAGCATGCATCCCAATGCAATGACACTCAACCCACGAGTGGAAGCATACTAAATTCAAACCATATGAGTGGAACAGTTCAATTGGGATCTAAAGAGGGTTAATCTGGGTCACTAGGACTAAGGTTGATTACATTTTCTAAAATTAATTTATAAATTCATTTTATGTATTGAATTTATAAAATGTATGAGGGTTGCAGCTTTAAGTTATGACCCTAAAGAGGTGACATCTCCAAGGAATTTAGTCAATCAAATATAATCAGTACCTAAAAGTAAAATAAAAAGGGAGTAAGCTTTCAACCCAATGGAGGACTGATCCCATCAATTGGATGTAAATCATCTTCACCATAGATTGAATATAACTCAATGGATAATTAGATCCCATGAATTGAATGTAAACCATCTCCACCATAGATCAAATGTAACTCAATGGAGAATCAGATCCCATCAATTGTATGTAAAAAATATCCACCATAGATCAATCTCTACCTTAGGATCTACAACAACTCATAGGAAACCATATAAATATAGGGTTGACTATAAGGATGGTCTCATGTGAGTGGGTATCCATTATGCAAGATAAAAGAAAGGGGAGAACAAAGAGGAAGGAGAGGCACTTTCGTGCCTTACCCATCTTCCACCTAACTTTCCAAGACTAGATCTAGGCTTACATTAGGTATAATTTAAATTACTTCATTTTATTCATTTTCTCATATATGTTTAGTTTCATGTGGTTTTTGATCTATTTTATGTTGTAGATTTACAAGTTGTGATTACAACTCAAGGAGACAAGATAAAATAATTCAAGGTCATTTATTGTATTTGATTTTCAAAGTTATTATAATATAAAATGTATTATTATTATTTATGTATTTCCATGTGTTTAACAAGGTATATTAATTGAGAGTGTTTCTAGATAAAATTATACAATTTTTCATCAACATTTTAGATCTGATTATGTGATCTATCATTAAAAACACAATATATGTTTCATCAATGGTTGGATCCCAAAGTGTTATCCCAAATGTTGATGCAAAAACTACTACACAAGTTTATGCAAAATAACTATCTATCAATTTCATGGACTAAGGAAATATTATACCTTTGAAAGTATATATTTGTAAATGTATACATGTATTTATGTAAAACAAGTATATGTGTGTATAATCTATATATGCACATTATATATATAATTATATATTAATATATTTAAAATTATATGTAATATAAAATACAATCATAGACATAATATGAAATAAATGTTAAAAACCCTAAATAAAAATAAAAATTAATTAATTAATTAAAAAAAAATGTCAAAGAACTATATAGGTCAATGTGACCAAGCTCATTATCAACCCTTAGGGCATCATTGGCCCTAAGGTTAGTGATTGGTCTTGCATAAATTTTACCCTATACATGACACCATTAAATAGAAGTTTAACAATTAGTTGTGTACAAGGTGTCATGCACACACATTTTTTTTTTTAAAAGTCACTTTAAGAGTTGTAATGGTGAAATTTACACAACCGTATGGATTTCCTATTTAGTTTTAGGCCCATTTCTAGTGGAACGAATTAACACAAGTACCCATTAACAAGTGGCATGTTCTTATGAAAATCTTGGTGTAACATGCCCATTGTTTTGCTTAGTATTTTTTCTAAGTTTTACCCACAAGTGAATAGTTTATGCATCTATCAACAAGAGCACTAAAAATTTCTTTTCTTTTCAATAATAAATGCACCAATTGAAACATAACCTTTCCAAACTTTTCAATTGCATATATAAAGATTCTTTCCAATAAATTTATAAGCATGATTTCACTTTTCATAAATATATTCAAGATAACATTTCACTTGTACAATTTTCATACAGATAGACACATGAATAGAAACTAAAATATAGGAAAGGAGGGTTAGGGGAGGGAAACAAAATTTAATCAAGATGGTTAACCTCTCTTTTCACTAGTTATTTCATTCAATTATGTATAGATGAATATCAAAAATCAAACCTAACCAATATAGCAATCAAAAGGTAGGTTTTAAGAGGGTCAAATGTTGTGTACCTATTGCAAAAAGTGCTTTTTCGGGCCTCACAAAGGACTCATTCGCTAGTGGCGAATGGGTCTTGGCTAGAGTTCTAGAAAATCAATTGCTGGGTTTTATTCTTCAATTTTTGCAACTCCAAACTCCAGGTGTTTAGCTCTCGAAAGTCAAAAATTAATTTTGTAGAAGACATTCCATGATTTTGCAAGAAAGGTGGCAAATTTGACAACATTTTCTCTTCAATTGATCTTCAACCTAAAACCTACAATCACACATCAACGAAAAAGAAAAATGTTGTCTTGTTAAGGAATAGGGGTTTGCCCTGGTCAAACCCCGTTTTGGTAATTAAACCTTAAAATGAAACAATGCATAAAAGGAATGATGAATGAATAATAAAATGTAACAAATCACCAAACCTTATTAAAACCTTGGATTGCAAATCTGAAACTTAGCATGAAATGGCCTCAATGAGTGTAGATCTTGATCATGAACTTGGCATAAGATAATGGCTTTGAATACTTGAACTTGATCACCAATGGTACATCATCACATTATCTCAACAACATGCATGATTTTGACATGATGAAATGGATCCTCAATTGCTACAATAAACTTTAATAATCTGCCCTTGAATGCCTCCTTGAATGCTCTTGAATACTCTATAATGCTCTTGTGAAATCTAAGGATACTTGAATCAAAATTGTTAGGTGAAACTAAGTGAAATAGCCTTGTATTTATACTTATCTTATTCTTAATTCCCAAAATTCAAATTACACAAGCCGACATCAAATCTAGGATTTGAAACCATTAAAATACCACCAAAAACATATTCCAAGGGGGGTCCTAGGGTTAAGTGAGGACCCATTCACCATGTGGTGAATGGGTCCTAGCACACTTAACTAGGACACACTTCAAGGGTGTTGAAGTTTATGTGAAATTAGGGTCCTACGACCTAGTGAGTAGCCATTCACTAGATGGTGTATGGGTTCTAGGTCACTAACCTAGGACACACACCTTATAAAATTAAGTGTTGTGTAATATCACTTAAGAGTGTCGGGCTTTATCCCTCATAATCTATAATTAATTAGGCTTGGATTTGAATTAAAGGAGCTAATAAAGGAAAATTAACCTCAATTAATTAATAAATCACTAGATTAATGTGAAAGTGTAAAGATACACTTTACAACACCCTAAATAAGGCACCATTAAGTCCATTTACTCTAAAAGGGCCCTAAACTCAATGTGAATGTGTAAAACACATTACAACACTAAATCAAGGCAAAATTAAGCTCATTCTAATATTAATTATTCACAAATTAAGTGAGAAAAGGGATTCTATTTTTGTCACTACACAAACATAGCTTCAATAAGCTTACATGAACTAGAAATAAAAATGCTTTGGAATGTCCTTCTCCCAAATCTTGGCCTCCAACTACATGAGGAGAACCATCATTCAAGAACTTTTTTGCCAACCATAGACTAATTGTAATCCCCCGCACATCTATCAAAATTGGTAAGATGGCCCTCCCTTCAACAAAGAGATTGGTGTGGTAACCTCATCCTTCAAATAGCTTTTCCTGAGCTTAGTGATGTGTCATACATATCTAGAACTTACCATAAATTCAACCTCTATTTCTACGATATTCTTAGCCTAGTATGTACTTGGATCATAGTGAATTGGCAGTGTAAACAGTGGCTACCTACACTACCTTGGCAAAAGATTCAACACCCAGTATTTTGAGCAAGGGTCATTTATATTCACCACTACAATAGCCTGATTTGTATTTTGACCATTTGTATTCTATTATATTCTATTCTAGGTTATTCCCTTTCTCGTGGATTATCCTAACCCCTATAACAACCTTCCCTTTGACTCACATTATCTGACATAACAATCAAGTATCTCAAAACAACTCTATCTTATGCTATGCACTTAGAGTATTACTATACTTCATATAGTACTGATTTTCTATGTATAGTATGAATAGTATTTATATTCATATAATAATACAATCATTGTGTACATATATATTATTATATATCAAAAGTAAGGTATCACAAAACAAGAAACAACCAAGTGATATGCAAGCATATCCAAGCATCTCACATAAGTAAAATATAATCTTTCAACGTGACAATGAAATAAACAATTTGTCCAACATAATAACAAAGAGGTAGAAATCAACATGCCTATTTTAAAGCTTCCAACTGAATAATCTTCTCATAGAGTTCACTTGCAACTTCCACTACGAACTACCCCTTCACTCTAAACCTCTTAACAAAACCAATATAAAATAACAAAACAACTCTCAACCTCACAACTCTTCAACTCACTTTGCACTAACTTGTAGTATAATAACACTAAGAAATTAGATTGACAAGTGATTCATTTGGTAGAATGAGTACCTCTATTTATATTTATTTGTGAGTAACCAAAGGCTACAAACAAGTAAGTATTTATGCCACCTTTCATCCTCATGCAACAACTCACTCACAAGTTTTCAACACATCAAAGTCCTCACCGTTTAAATGGTTGTGTCGACTTGATATATGGGCCAACAAGCTTAAAACAAGTTTCCTAATTCAAATTCCTTTACAAAATGATATTAAGTTTGCACTTGATTGAGTCCCTATTCTATTTGCAAGCTTATGTGAATTTGAAGACCTCTAAAGCATTCCAAATTCTTGTTTATATGGCACCACCTTCGAGTGTTGGCACCCATGATAATAGCACGAACTTTGACTATTTCTAAAGGCATTTAAAACAATTTAAACTTCCTTTCTAATGCTTACACAACAGCGTATAACTCATATGTGCTTCCTTACATTGGTTTTTAATTGGTCTAACATTCTTTTATGCATTGGTTGGTATTCCATTAAAGGTTGTGCTATCTATGTTATATTTGCTTTATTCTTTTCTAGCACTTCATTTAAAATCAATGCTATACTATGCGATGTAAGATTAACACAATAACTATCATTTATATATATTATATATATGTATATATATACAGATGGAAATATATATTTATATATATGTTACTATATTAATTAACACATATATATTTATATATACTACATATATACATATACACCATATTATTTCAATATCTTTATAAAAACATTTGTATGCACAATTCCATCAATCGACATATATATATGTCACCTTAGTCCAATTGGTATTCACATGCATATGGGAAATCCATTCGTGAGCATGCATAGGTATGTATACTCATGTATGTATTCACTCATATGTATGAGTTTACCATAGACACATACATATATACATATATATACATTTTATGCATATAACTCATCGACATAACAATAAATGCACAAGGAAATATTTCCACTTATCATCAAGAATCATCACATACCTCATTCCAAACATTCATAAACAAGATTGCAATTCAATATAAACACACACAAATAGACTGGAGATCACTTACCATCTACCCGACTGGCTTGACTCAACTAAGACCAACTAGGGTGTGAGTGTGTGAATGCTCAACAAGACTAAATTTAGAGGTTACCGGATCAAGTTCTTCTCCTGAGTGATTCTTCCTTTCTCTTTCAGAGGCTTGAATATGTTCCTACATTCAACATAATTCACCATAGCAATAGTTAGGAAAATCATTGCATTCATATACCTCTCATACATGTCATATTCACATTAAATATTTCATATACTGAATCATAAAGAATTTAATTGAATCAAACATTCATTCAACATATTTCCATTAGAATTCATAAATAAAACACATTCACATTTATCGAAGCAATTTACCAAACTAGGTAATAGTAAATAGACAATAACACACAAGGTGTGACATATTCCCCCACTTGTGAATCATCATCCCCAATGATTTTAAGTATTAATATGAACAAAGCATAAAGCACACATCATAAAACAAAACATCATTATTTTTCAATATTTTTCAAAATCTAGCAAGACTTGTGGAAACTTTTACTTCGTTTCAACATAGTCTTCCCATGTGGCAAAATCTTCTACATATTGATCCCATTGGACCTTACATTGCAAAACCTCTCGATTACATAAGGTAATCGTACATGTTTTGAGAACCTTGAGTGGCTCAATTTTTACCACCCTTGGGTCCTACACCTATAAATCATTCCAATCAATAAAATGGTTATCACCTAGTATATACTCTTTCAAGATATGAGACATGAAAGACGTTATGTATCTTGGCAAGAGCTGGTGGCAAGGTAACTCTATACACAACAAGGTTGATTTCCTCAAGAACCTCAAAGTTCCAACGTTGTGCGGAGATATTTTGGATGAATTTCCACACTTGATAGAACTCTCGTGAGGTTTAACTCTCAACAAAACCCTATCTCCCGCTACAAAATTCCTAGGCACCTGTTTAGAATTAGCATAAATTTTATGCCTATCATTATTTTATGCTAAACTTTGTTTAATGAGTCCAACTTTCTCCTCTATTTCTAATAAAATATTTGGCCCAAAATTATCCTATCTTCCAACTTAC
>VDFB02388782.1:0-24069 GCA_007258455.2 Sequoia sempervirens | reverse complement strand
AAATCATGCATTAACTACACTAAACAAGGGCAGGGCATGCATACAACTAATAAAAACTAGGACAAGCATATATTATACATCGAAATCCAACTTACAGAAAAAATATAAACCAAAAAATATAGATAGACATGACACTCAAACATTAAAATTGTTGATCAACACCCTATCGAATGACCCCTACACCTACTGAAGCATTTACTCACCTCATAGAATTTGCAATACACCCCATTTCTTGAAACCAACAATAATTCCACCAAAAGCACTCCCAAAATAGAACTTTTCAACTCAACAAATTTATGCCTTTTATAATATTTACTCTCTTCATTACATGAATAATCATATCATCTCTAGCCACAACAATATGATACACGTGTCACCTCTAAAACACATTTATAATGAGTGACCACTAATGTTTCATTCTTATATATAAATCCTAGCAAAATTCTTCTAGGGTCTCCACATCAAACCTTAAAATTTTAACCTAGTCTCCTATTGCCACTATATCCATTTTTGGGCCTACCTCCAATGCTTTCATTTTATTTCACATTAATGGCCCTTGTCATGTTAAACTACTTCACCATAGCATGTAAAATTGTATACCATTACAATTTCATGTTTTATCCATTGGTGTAAATAGTGACACTATCTATCTTCTATCTAGCATTAAGAATACCCAGGAGAGTCCTAAATATTCACCCTAGTTAAGTCTCCACTTAGGGACTTTTAACTTTTTGTATCACTTCATGAAATTGAGACACATGTACTCACCTCTTGAGACACCTATTGCATGCACACTTGCCACTTTATCACACACTTTCCACTTTGTAACACACTTGTCAAGTGAGCTCTCAAGTGTCACAGACATGCCAACAAAATTACCTATATCCACACACATGTCAATAATATTCAGTCATGTCATTTTCATGGGAAGGATATCCAACATGTCTCACACATGATCATTAACTTAATATGTAGTTTAATAACATCTATTGATTTATTACATACCTTAATTTTTTTATAAATCAAATCAAGACCTATACATGACACCAAAGAGAGCATGATGAGACATTTAAATTATAAATATAGCACTTTACACTAAATGATTAAAGAAAAAAATTCCATAAATAGATGTAAACCGAGGCTACTAGGTATGCCTCCAACAATTCTGCCAAAATTAATGTATCCTCCTTCCATAGTGAAAATTTCTAGTAGTAAGGACGTAAATCTACATTGCTCTAGCTAAGATTACTATTTCATCCAAGAACTTGAAGGAAATAAATGAAGTGTTTCCAAGATTTTGTGGCTACTATAGTAGCAATAACATTAGAACACAAGAACTTAGAACTACAAGAGAAAATCAAGGGTCTCACATTCAAATCTAGAGCATGGTAGAAGCACATGAGGAGAAAAAAAATCTCAATAAAATAGATGGTGTTGTTTTATCCTTGTGGGAAGATCCATTATATGGAATGGAGGCATGATTCCGCCTATGTATCCCTTTCCTCATAATTGCATTCTTTATCCCATTTCCAACAACAAAAATGCAATTTATAATTCTCCAGTTAAACACTATGATGAGCACCAAGTACAATAAGAGCAAAAGATTCAATCCAATAAAATGAAAAGAAATGTTATGTTTCTTCTAAGAGCTTGAGAAGTAGGGTGTAGGATTCTAGTTGTCAATTACATACACTCTCTGTTTGCATATATGACTCAAATGACAACTCCACATAACATAAATAGAAATATAGAATACTTATGGTAGGGCTAAATGATTTCTTGTAATGTTCATTGATCTCGCATCCCACAAACGACAACACATCCATGCAAATGGGAATAAGAATAAAGAAAGGAGGAAAGCATAGAAAGTGTTTTTCAAAAGTGTTGAGAAGCCACAACAAAATAAACATAAAGGGGATGCTCAAAATAAATTTGATTACAAGAGTTGAATCCAAATCCTTAGAAATATTCCTATGCTCAAATTCAAATTACTGTCATCCAGTTATCACTATTTTTAACCTCCACATACCCACTTCATTTATGTTGATTCTTGATTCCCTATCACATTTCAGTGATACCATGATCTCATTAATTGGTTTTGCACATGCCAATTGCATGTGCTTGAAGCTTCTAAAACATTTTTAGAAAAATCTATTTTTTGCATATCCTACAATCATGATATTCCATGAAAGCATACCAATTTTAAGGGATCTCATCCCACTTGGTCATGCCTCCTCGATGATTCCATATTTTATATACCTCTTCTTCTACTTCCTATGTCCTCTACTTTAGTTCCTATCTCACAAAATTGAGCTCCCTTTTCACTCCAAAAATTCCTCTATCCTTTTATGCTTTCATGGTTATCCATACCTAGTGCTAGCGCAACCATACCTACACCATCCCTCCTATCCTTTGTCATTCCTTTTCCTTAGGCACACATTCCCACTATAACTCTATCTCCTTTTTTTCATTTTTATGTAATTTTCCCACCAAAATTTTGTCCCATCACTTATTTTCCATTAATATTTTGTTATTTTATTTTATAGGGTAAACCCACAAAAGTTATTTACAATTCCAGTGAGGAAGGAAAAGTTGCAACAAATGATCCCATGCAAAAAAATGGTTTTTGGGGATTTGAACGAACTTTTGGTTCAAGCAAACCCAAAGGGGGTTCGATATAACCCCCTTCAAGTGAACCCATTTAATGATGGGGCCCACCATTCCCAACAAAAATCCAAAACCAAAGGCTTGTGGAAAGGGGGTTCGAGTGAACCCCCCTTTTCCCCCTCAGGCACCAAAAAAGTCCAGAATTTTGTGCTTTGAAGCTCGGGTTGAGGATGAAAATGGAGGAGACTTCACATACGCAACTAGATGATGGTAGTCCTCGAAACAAGCTATCCAACGAATATAATTTTAATATGTTTTGGTTTTATTATGTATTTGTTTTTTTAGTTTTATTAAACAGGGTTTTCACCAAAAATCAAACTCTCTGTTCTGCACATGTGGAAAAATAGTAGATTATACCAAAAAAATTGAAAAATATGAGTGCACTAGATATTGAAGTCCTTGATCCAACAATTTTTTTTTTGAATTTTGATACATACAAAAACAATTATGTGTTATACGGTTCGCCTATCTCTAAATTGTAATTTGTTTGACTTCAAAACTTGATTAAGGAAAAAATATTCAATAAAACACTATGAAACCAATTGGAAGCACTAGATATCGTAGTTACAAATCTAAATTTGAAAAAATTTTATCCTTCATGGAAAAAAAGTTATGCATTATATGGTGAGCTCTACTTAAAATGTTGTTTAAAAAACTAGTTTTCAAAGGAGATGGAAAAGAAGTACAATCTGATTCCAAAAATTGAAAAAAAATATTTAGAATCTACAGACAAAATGTCACAAATCACTAGTTTGCATCATCTTCAAATTCCTCATGGTTTAGCCGCTATAGGTGCCTAAAAGTGAAGATTTAGTTAGAAAAAAATATTTTAGTGTCTAGTTTGGCCAAAAATTGTAAACCAGTATTGTGGGATCACCCTATATTATTTTCTAAATGTAGTGTCATAAATTACATACCCTTGTTATTTTACCTATGTTTTATGTCTACTTTGGTGTCCATTTTTCTTATTATTTTTATAGGCTCATTTTAGCCCTTACATTAGCCATTTTCCTTCTCAAGGTGCTTAGGCCTTCTTTTTCAAGGTCACTTTTTCATGTTTCCTTTATATTAGCCCTATGTTTTTCTTGTCTCCTATCAATTTTTTAGTACAAATTGTTTGGACACTAGCGCTTGGCACATACATTTGTGCATAGCACTAGCATCCCACAAGAATCTATCATTCAAACACCATTTCTAAGTGTTTTTCCACTTGTCACCTTCCCAAGTTGGTGAAAATGGCTCAAAATGATTCATAATGGCTTGTCAACCCCTTTCTTGTCCCTGCTCTTCTTATTTCAAAGGAATAAATTTTGTTTTGTGAACTCTCTCTCTCTCTCTTGGATCTCTTGCACTCTCAATTTCACACACAGTTGGGTGCAAAGAGATGGGGGGCCAAAAAGTGGCCAACTTTTTCATTTTAAAAAAAAAATCCATAATGTGAGTGCGTTATAACATGCTCACATTATGGCTTGGAGTGACTGAGCCTGAGGATCGGTCACTTCCAAACTATAACACAGTCACATTATAATGCGATCACATTATAGCTTATTACAACAAAACAAAAAAAAAAACTTAATTCTGCATTTTTTACAAATTTCTATTTTGTTTGTGGCTCGGAAACCCTACTTAATGCACTCACGCTTTTGGAAGGCCAAATCTAATTCAATTCTTCATCGAATCTTCATAAAAATGTCACCACGACGTTGGGGAGGTCGAAGAAGTAAGTAATTTCTATTTTGTGTGAATTTGACATCAAATAAGTAGATTTAATATGTTTTTTGATGCAAATTTATTTAATTTTTAGGAAATGATAATGCACCTCCAAACCCTCCTCAAATTCCTCTTCAAAATCCTAATTCACCTCATGTCGAAGTTCCTACTGAGGAACAACCCCAACAAACACCTACAATTCCTCAACATGCTCCAGGAACTTAGAAAAATTTAATGGGGAAAATTGAAAATAATAAAAAACAAATTGATGATATAATTACAAGGTTGAAAGATCCTGCAAGCTCAACCTCACATAGAACCACACTTTCTCAATCACTTGAATCAATAGTATCACATGTAGATTCAATTAGCAAGAAAATAAGTGGTTGGTCGGATAAGAGATGAGAGTTTAGAGAATTTTATGCAAATAAATTATCCTATAAACAAGTCAAAGATGAAAAAATTACAAAATTTGACTTGTGTGCCCTATTCACAAACCCTAGAACAAATCAACCTTTACGTACTTCAAGGAAGAGGTTCCCTATCCATTGGTGCAACCACTAGGGGATAAAGGACCATTTTTGGAGGTGGTGGTGGATGGTTTTTGACCATCCTTCGGACCTCCATGCAACAATAGTGAGGTGCTGCAATATTTTTTGAGGAAACTCTATTGTGAGTTTATCCTTAATAAAATATCAAAATATTTTTATATGTAGGACTTCTAGGCTAGAGGTTCCCTATTTGACTTGTGTGCCATATTCACAAACCCTAGAACAAATCAACCTTTACATACTTCAAGGAAGAGGTTCCCTATCCATTGGTGCAACCACCAGGGGATAAAGAACCATTTTTGGAGGTGGTTGTGGATGGTTTTTGACCATCCTTCGGCCCTCCATGCAACAACAGTGAGGTGCTGCAATATTTTTTGAGGAAACTCTATTGTGAGTTTATCCTTAATAAAATATCAAACTATTTTGATATGCATGACTTCTAGGCTAGAGGTGGGGGCTCCACACTGGACAGAGTCAGGGCAACTATTGATGATAATGGCCAGTGAGAGCACTCACTAGACTAGCATATGAGCATGTGACTATCCCTTCCATTGTGAAGGAGAGTGATAAGGTCAATACATTGCAGTTGATTAGTTCCATCACCCAATGCCTCATACAACATACTAGTCCTCTAGCACAAGGCGAGCTCGACAAGTCTTCGAGGAGTAGAGTTCCACCTCATTATTGTCAGGCTTGTGGGTCACCCTGTGGTTATGATCCCACACATAGTCAAGGTGTAGGTTCCTAGGGTACATTTGTAACTGATCAGATGGTGATGATAGATGCCCTCCTTCATGAGACATTCAACCTTGATAGTCAGGTAAATGTTAGAAAGCTCATTGAATTTAATTTATTAAATTTCATTTTTGAAATGCAAGATTAACTGAATTAGTTGAATGATTATAATGAAAATTTAGGGTCATAGCATTCACTCTGTTTTTAGCGGTCCTATAGCTCCCTATTACGCAACCACATGTACTGTGGAGGTATGCAACTAGTAAAGAATTATAAATATTACATGTGAATAGCTAAACATTATATGAATGGTATTCTTATATCTCATTTTGGATGTTGAATAGGTTAATATTGGAGCTTCGATGACAACACTTGCCAATGGAGGTGGTCATCGAAGTTCACTATTTATAATTTAAAAAAAATAAAATTCTATTTCATAATTGAATAATGTTTAATGACTTGAAGGTTCTAGATAGTTTGTAAGTATGCTTTTACTTTTTAATTAATTTGATATCAGGTTGTTATGCACTTTATAATCTATGAATTTCATTTGTTCATGTTGTTGAACTTTATTCATCATTTATGCTATATCCTTTATTGTTCATTTGTTGTCCTTTATCCATCATTTCTCCTTGTGATCATTACTTTGCATGTGAATATTACACTATCCACTGTAATGAAGATATCTCACTCCATTTCTTAGCTATCTCTTCTTTGTGATTCACCCCTCAACCCTCAACCCTCAACCATTAAACCCTAAACCCTTGACCCTTAAACCTTAAACCCTTAAACCCTAATACCTTTACCCTAGACCTTAAAGCCTCAACCCTCAACCCTTATACCCTAAACCCTAAACCCTCAACCCTTAAACCCTAATCCCTCAACCCTCAACTCTAATCCCTGAAACCCTAAACCCTCAACCACTGATCCCTCAACCCTTAATCCCTCCATCCATCAACCATCTACCCTTAAAACCTATACCCTCAACCTTTAAACCATTAGACCCTAAACACTTAAATCCTATACCCTCAACCCTCAACCATATAACCTATATATTAAATCCTTAACCCTAATCCCTCAAACCTATACCTTAAACCCTTAATCCCTCAACCCTCAACCCTCAATTGTAAATCCTCTACCCTATACATTATACCCTCAGCTCTAATCCCTCAACCCTATACCTTAAACTCTAAGCCCTCAACCCTCGATCCTAATCCCTCAATAGTCAACCCTTAAGCCCTAATTCCTTAACCCTCAACCCTCAACCCTCTACCCTATACATTAAACCCTCAACCCTAATCCCTCAACCTTAATCCCTCAACCCTCAACCCTTATACACTAATCCCTTAAACCCTCAACCCTTAAATCCTCAACCCTCAACCCTTAAACCCTCAACCCTTAAACCCTCAACCCTCAACCCTATACCTTAAACCCTAATCCCTTAAACCTCAACCCTTAAACCCTAATCCCTCAACCCTCAACCCTTATCCCTATCCCCAAACCCTCAATCCTCAACCCTTAAACCCTTAAACCTCAAACCTCAAACCTCAAACATCAACTATAAACCCTCTACCCTATACATTATACCCTTAACCCTAATCCCTCAACCGCATACAATAAACCATAAAATTTCAACCCTCGACCTTAATCCATCAACCCTAAACCCTTAAACCCTCAACCCTCAACCCTTACCCCTCAACCCTAAACCCTAAACCCTAAACCCTAAACCCTATCCCTAAACCCTCAACCCTTGATAATATACCTTAAAACCTAATCCATCAACCCTTAAACCCTAATCCCTGAACCCTCAACTCTAATCCCTTAAACCGTAAACCCTCAACCATTGATCCCTCAACCCTTAATCCCTCCATCCATCAACCATCTACCCTTAAACCCTATACCCTAAACCCTTAGACGCTAAACCCTTAAATCCTATACCCTCAAACCTCTAACCTATACCCTCAACACTATAGTTATACCCTAAACCCTCAACCCTCATCCCTATGCCTTATACCCTCAACCTTAAAACTTGAACCCTATACCTTAGACACTCAACCTTGAACATTATCCCTCAGCCCTATAAATCCTCAACCCTCAACCCTATACCCTCAACCATATACTTAAGACCTAATTCCTCAATCCTCAACCCTATACCTTAAACCCTACACTCTCAACCCTCATCACTATACCCTATAACCTCACCCTTATACCCTAAACCTTGAATATTGTCCCTCAACCCTATACTTAAACCCTAAACCATACACTCTCAACCCTTCACCCTATGGCTTATACCCTTAATCCATATCGTAAAACCTAAACCCAATATCCTAAACCCTAATCCCTATACTTTACACACTTAATTTTATACACTCAACGATTTGAATATTATCCTTTAACTGTAAACCCTATACCCTCAACCTATTACTTAAGCCCTAATCCCTCAACCCTCAACCCCACACCTTAAACCCTAAACCTCGAAACCTCAACCCTCATCCCTATAACATATATCCTCACCCTTATATAACCTAAACCCAAAACCCTTACATACATACATACAAGAATAGATACATACATACATACATACATACATACATAAAAGCATAAATTCATACATACATACATACAAGCATACATACACACATACATACATACATACATACATACATACATACATAGAGGAATATATACACACATACATCCATACATACATACATACATACAAACATAAAGATATATATATATATATATATACAAACATACATACATCAAACATAAATTTAACAAACTTGCACACATCAAGCAAGACATGATGTGAGTGCATTATAATGTGCTCATGTTATGTCATGCTTGGGAAACATTAAGCAAAATGAAGCAAAATGACTAAAAATACAAATAAATACATAACACGAGCATGTTATAATGTGCTCACATTATGTCAAAATTGTGACATATCGCAAGCGTATTATAACACACCTGCGTTATGTCAAAACTATGACATAATGCGAGCACATTATAACATGCTCATGTTATGTCTTGCTTTGGGAATCCCCAAGCCTTAGGCTTGGATTTGTTTTGGATTTCCAACCCAAAGGCTTGGAGTGCCTTCCCAATGTCCAAAGACATGTTTTTGTATATTCTACAGGATTTCACATAATCTTGTTTGTGCTAACTGTCAAGTTTGCACATGTTTCAAGGTCAAGTAAATCAAACACCTAGCTAATGTTAGGTGCTCTCTTAGCTATTTAATGATGTAATGTTTTTCACATTTTGACAATGTTAAGGCTTTCATGTTTAATTTCTTTTGTTTGTGTGTTTGTTTTTTTGTTAAAAACCAGTGTTTGGTATTTTTTACTTTATTTTTAACCGTTCATTGAAATTTCAAATAAATTATTTTTTAAAACTAGACTCCATTCTACACATTAAAAATAATTGATTTTCGTTTAGTTTTCAAAAATCATAGGGGCAAGAAGCCCAAAATTCTAGTTTTCATGATGTGTCCACTTTGAAAATTAGTAAAAAATCAAATAGTAATTAAAAAATATTAGAAAAATCGAACATAAACTACACCTTGTTAGCTAATTTCTCACCAAAGCAATTTTAAAAATACCAAAAAAAGGTTAACCTTTTGAGGGAGCCACAAAAGATGCTATGCCATTTTTTTTGACAAAAACAACACCAATTTATGTGGCTCCCTTTTTTGAACCCCTTAATCTCTACCATTTTTCTTTTTAAAATTAGTAGTTTAGAAAGTAGACTTGGAGGACTATAACCCTTGTTTTTGTTACATCTTAAATTTTTGAGTGTAACTATCCTCAATTTCTCATCCAAGTTCAGTATTTCTTGATTTAAAAAAAAAGTGGCCACTTAAGACCCCTTTTTGGCCCCCCATCTTTCTGCACTTACCCACACAACCCTTTATAGCTTGTTATAGTCTACAACAACACTCTCACAACATTCTCTCTTATCCCTCTTGTTCTCTTTGCCTTCCTTAAGCCTTGAAGGTAATATCATTCTTTTTATCTTGTGCGCTCAAGCACCTTGGGATTATCATATCCATCTTTATTTCATTTTAGTTTTAATATTGCACATTCACAACTCTAGCCATTCCTAGAAAAGCTTGGGATAGGAGCATTTACATATCATTCCATTTCTCTCTATCTTGGCTACTATATTAAAGGTGGAAACACCAAAGCAGAGATTCGACTGAGACAAATCCCCAACAACCCCCAAACATTTTTCCTTTTTTTCATGCATGTAGGTATTTTGAGGGTATTTAAGCACATGGAGGTTTGCATGTGTTTGTCTATTGTTCCTTTCACTTATTTAAAGCATTGACAACTTATTTCTAATTTATTCTAAGTTCTTATTTTTGTTGTGTAGTGTTTTTTGGTGTTTTTTTATGTTTTGGGTCTTGCAGGTTAGCCGAATTGTAGAGTTAAGCTTTCACTATTTTTGGGTGCCTTCTTTTTCGGTGTCCATACAAGACAAAAGTGATACATGCAGATATTTGCATGACACAATGATGTCCTTAGCCGACACTCTAATATTTTAACCACATGCCTTTTATTGTTTTATTTTCAATTTTTAGTATCAAAAAGTTAATTTTATTTATCTATTATTAGTAATTTTCACCTTTTTATTTCCCTTTAAGTATTTTAGTTAGTTTTATCTAAGTGTATTAAGTGAAATTTTCTCTCAAAAGAACCTATCTTTCCTTTTGTCATAGTTAAATTTTATTCATTACACCAAATTATTCTTATACTTGGAGGGATGTGATAGAAAGATCTTCTCCATGTATACAGTGTGTAATGTGTTGAATATGTGCATATCATAATTCTCATTCCATTTAGCTTACACTTTATTTATTATTATTATTAGTAACCTAAGATCCTAATTTCTATCACGGTATCATAGCCAAATTAGGTTGTGCTAATCATTTTTCCAATGTGATCCTACCTTGATAGTTTTGTTTGAGAAACTACAATTTATTATATTTATTTGACTTAGGAGCTATGCAGGTGTTTGGTCATTTGAACAACAAAAGTGTTAAACCATAATATTCTATAACTCCAATAGACCTTGTGAATCATAAAATACAATGATGTGGAAATGAGTCGACAATTTCTTAAAATATTTTCTCTTAAATAAATTTATTCAAAGCCCTTACCCATAGTGTTCTCTCACATGATGTCTATGCCAATTAAGTCTATATTTTTGGCTTCAAGTAACTCAATAAAAGAGCAATTTATTTGTATTATTTTCAAGATTCATAAATGTAAATATGAATCTACTTTATAAGTGACTAGATAGATGCAAGAGTACAAGGGGCATAAACTTATAGTATTAGATTATGTTATAAAGAATTTAATAGATCTTCTTAATGTTAGATTAAGGTCACAACCATTCATGAAATGACACAATTCTCTAATTTGAACAAATCTAACTCTAAAATCCTATTGGAATATAATTAAGTTTTGTATTGCCCTTCCCTCCTATATAAATAATATATTAAATCCCATATTACTAATATGTGTGCTCCCCAAATTAAGCACAATGATAATAATCATTGTTCCAACCATTGATTCAAAATTTTAATTTGTAAAATAAATTCAATACAATGAGTAGCTTTGGATGACTTAAGTGAGTTTTTAATTGTACATCCTCTTGATAATGGGGTTGAACTTGACAAAATCAACAACTAGTCAATTGAACAACAAAAGTGATAATTGTGATTAAATTAAATAGAATAAAAAAGAAGATCATATTTCAAAGTACCAATGAGGGGGGGGGGGATTACAATGCAAAAATATCCGAAACCCAAATCACTTAATGAGCTAAAAGAAAAAAATCCTATCACTTTTGAATTTTTGGAACCAATAATTGCATCGTACCATGAAAAGTTTGAAGTGACAAAAAGTTCAACAACACATAAATAATTTTTGATTTCTAAAGTAATTCATGCATTTCTAATGTTTAGCATAATCACTTTGAGTGTGAATTAGAACTTTCATCTCTATAAGAGACAATACTTCCATTATCTAGTGGTATTTAGCTTATCAACCTTGATTTGCTAATAGATGTTGGAGATTGTTGCCTCTTGGGGGATCATCCATTTATATTTTTTTTGTTACTCAAAGTCGTACCTCAATTATGTTTTGCCAAGCTCTCATACGATTTTGCGATAGATGAGCTTCTGCTCCTTGAAGGAGATTGACTCCTCCCTAAAAGAGATTGACCCCTTCTCCCTCTAATTACACACAAATCTTATAAACCAAACTGAGAACATAAATGATCTCTCACACGAAAAATGTTCATTTACAAAAAGATGAATTTGAATTTTTCTTCAACAATAACTAATTGAACTATAACTTATGTTTTAACTTTGACTCTTCAATGAACCTACATATTAATCATGAAATGATATCTAATCTTAATTTTTTTTAATAAAAAATAGTTATCCAATTTGCTACCTATACACTTGACACCACAAAAACTAGCCCAACAAAATATCTTTACCCAATAACTTATATGAGAACGATGCTCAAAGTGACTTCTTAGTACGTTCTCTTGGACACTCTTCACCAACTTTAAATCCTATCACATTGTTTCAATGACAAGACATGTACACACATAATCATGTGAGTTTAACTTTATCAGATTCTCCATTATCCTCATTGAACCTTGATGCACTTCACTAAGTTCATCTCCCACATGCTAATGAAAATTTAACTTTGTTTAAGCTACAAATCCCTTGAAAAATGCAATTTTCAAAGCCTTGGAAAAGTCACGTCCATTCTTTTCAAAGAAAACTTTTTTGATTGAATAGTCAGTGCATTGATTGAGGTCGTTGTTATCCTTGTCACCCTCCATGGACGATATGTTAAGCTCTGAATGGAAAGACTTACATAAACGAATGACTTGGACAGCTCAGACTTTATTATCATGTTTAACTTGCCTTCCCCAAATGAACCGGGTTTGACGATATGATTTCAAGAACTTCACGAAACTGTTATCTATTCACTGAACAAAAATACAACGTACCAAATTTGTGGGTGATAGTTGAGGATTTTATTTCATGTAGAGAGAACCACACTACACCAAAGGAAAGTGATATTTTCAAAGCGTTTGTTTTATGTGAAGGAATTTCAAGGCACTGTGAACAGTGTTAATGGATAGATGAACAAAGGTGAATGCTACATTTCATTGTCAAACCTAATATGTAATAATATTATCCGCATGTGCCATAATGGTGAACTATATTGGCTACGACCCGTTGGCAAGCAAACAAAACAGATCTGTATAGAATGGTGATGGCAATTCGACTGTAGTTCTTGGATTGTTCCATTCGTATCAGATTTTAATCCTATGAAGAATACAGTTGGTCTCTAGTTGATTTTCATCACTTGTGAAAAATGGTTTTCTTAATCTGTGTGTTTTCTTGGAATCTGTTACTTTCTGTCACATTTCTAGAGAATGGAACGGACTTGCGGATTGTTTGGCCAGATGGGCCTCCGATCATTTGCAGAATTGGAACATTGTGGATAGGGGTCAATTACCCCCGGATTTGTCTCAAAAGTTGGACCACTTAGTGGAGATTCACAGGGGTATGTAATGCCCTTGCTTTGTACTTCTCTGTTTTAGTTTGAATAAATTTTTACCCCTCTTTTAGTCATGATACTTATTTAGTGGATTAGTATTAATGTCTGAATGACATGGGAACCTTCAATAGTTGCCTTGAGGGGTCCTACAAAAGGTATCCATTTCTTATAACTCACATCAAAATTTAAATGAATTCAAAACTACAAACGTTATATCTTGATCTCATGGATATAGGCATGCAGATAGTTTGGATAAATGAAGGAGGTTTCCAATATTCAAATTTTGTAGATCACAATTGGTTTTTTCCTTAAAATTAGAAACTAACTTCACTAAGATGAAGTTAAGATTTAATTGTATACTAAGAAAAATTTTGATTGAAATTTTTGTATCTTTGAGGCTTTAAGCCAAATTATGAGTTGTGGGTATGAATTTGACTTTATACTTGTTGATAGAGGATGACGTCAATGCTTTTTCAATAGGGAAGAGTATTCTATCAAAGAGACTTAGGACATGAATTGTCCTAATGAGTTAAGTCTTTAGCCAAAGCAAAATGGTTTGTTTCATATGCAAAGAAGAATAGTATCTCTTATATATTTCATGTGGATAAAAGAATTTTTTGAGTAGCAGTGTTTTAATATACAGATAAAAGAATATATAAAATTTGATATTAAAAAATTGACACAAACTATCAAATTGTTACATAATGAAAAAATCTTTATTGCTCTAAAAGAGGACCTCTAATCCTCCTCTAAGATCTAGATAAGTCATCAAATGTTGCTTGGGAGCTAGCTCGTATTTCCTTATTTCTCTTCCTTTAGAATTTCAACTTCAAATCTTAACTCTTTCCCTTCTTGAAAAGATGGAAAGAAGCCTCCTTTATTTGGTGCTTGCCAGAAACTCCACCTACATTTTGCCAAAAGAAAGTTGCTGTCTTCACCTTCTAGTTGAAGCTTGTCCCTTAATTCCATCCTACTAGGGTCTACTTCTTGAGGTTTTTCACTGATTTGCTTTTCTACAATAGTTGTTTGGGGAATATTCTGGGTGACAACTCTTGTCCTACAATGCTCATAAAATATTTTTCTTTAAAATATTTTCATGTTAGTGGGGAGGGGTCAACATACCACTTTTACTTTTTCTGAAGGTTCCCTTCTTTCATGGACAAACACACCATCAAAATCTTCTGTTATCAGCCCCCTCCAAGATCTACCATTCAATCCTTATTCCTTTGCTACCATTTAGAAGATAGATGTCTAGTATGCAGAGCATCCCATGGTTGTTTCCCAGCCAAGCAGATTGCTCTTCAATTCAAAAGTGCTTCTGAAATACTCATTAACCTATCATTTTCTCATTCTTTCCTTTGTAGGTCTGATTAGCCAAAGCAAAATCTATGTATGATGATCATAAGCAAAAATAGAATGGATGTGTCTTGTTGACAACAATACTTCTACATTAATGTGTCAATTTTTTTGGTGAGGATTGACTATGGAAATGTCCAAACTACTAAATGAGATCATGTCAGAGATAATAACTAGTGGTTATATTACCCACATAATGAGCGGTTGGATTGGCACAACTCCATATCATGCTCATTCAATTATGACCATGGTCGATGATATGAATGCAAGTGTTGGAGACAATAAGGTGGTAGTTGGCAATGTTTTAGACAAATTGTTATCAGTTTCTTAGTACTCCACTTATGTTTAATCAAGAGGAAGAAGTGTTGTAGATATGTCATCCACTAAATTTGACGTGCACTTTGCATCTTGTATTGTTTTCAAATAAACTAAAAGGATTTATTACATATAGTGCCCCCATTAGCACAGAAACTATCACATGCAACTCCAGTCATATGTTGAATATGACTGAACTCTATACATCATTAAGACTTGCAAAATAATAAGCCACCAAATGTTTGTTTCAAGTCAAGATTGCTTAGAGTGCGTGTTCAGAATTGTTTGTATGTATCTCATAAGGCGAATGAAAAACACTTCAGATCGAGAACAAGTGCAAAATTGACTTCTTTCAGATCGAGAACAAGTCCAAAATTGACTTTTAGTTTGATTCGGTCAAGAGCTTTGATTGCACATCTAGTACATTGATTTGGATTGTCACATGTGCTAGTGTGGAGGCCACACAATGTGATAGAAACCTAAGAATTTTGACAAGATGTGGCAAGCTCAAGGAAGCTACATAGCTTTGTGAGCGACTTTTGAGTGGGTTGGTGGTGAATCCTCTAGATCTTCTTTAGGTCAAAATTCTATATATATATATATATATAAAACAATGTAGATGAAAGCAGTGAATATATATAAAACAATGTAAATTAAAGTAGTGAGAATTTTGATTTAAAGAAGCTCTAAGACATTCACCACCAACCCACTCAAAAGTCGCTCACAAAGCTATGTAGCTTCCTTGAGTTTGCCACATCTTGTCAAAATTATTAGGTTTCTATCGCATTGTGTGGCCTCCACGCTAGCACATGTGACTATATATTTATTTTGTGGAGAGAGCAAGAACCTTTTATTGGTGTAGGGTGTTGATCACATGATTTTGGTAAAGATACTCTTCTTACTTCTCACCATTGAAGAAAACGCCATTCAAGTAGACAAAAATGGAAGTGCGAGCTATGTATTATTTAAGTTTGCATTTATCAAACAAATATTTTTTTCCAAGGCATCAATGAGGTCAAAATGTAAAAATCAATGATTCATAGAATTTTGTACTTGAATGTAGTCTTACAAATCTCCATCAAGATGATTGGAGCTTGATAATATCCAAACTTTAAATTGATCTTGGTAAAATACTTCATACCCTTAGTGTTGTCATAGAGATGGTTTGTAGAAGTTGATAGAGGTTCTTACCAAAAATATTGTTCAATCTAATCTAATCTAATCTAATCTAATCTAATCTAATCTATATATGCTTCATGCCCAATCCTTTGGATTCTTGGAACAAGGTGATGCAATAGATTTGATGTCTTTTGTTAAGAAGTTATTAGCTTTGGTGTTTGATTTGATCATACTCCAAAATTAATTGATCTATATATTGGTCATGGGACCATTCACAAGATGTGACCCAAGTATGAGATTGATAATATTTTACCTAATAGTCGAGTGGAAATTTAAATGCTTAGATGTGTAACAAGTGTCACAAGTGAGATAAATGTGTAAAAGGTAGGTTTGACTTTTGCATCCTCTCACATGTGAAAGTATAAAGGTGGGACCTGGACACTTGTCACGAGATGGAAAGTTTAGATTGTGATCCATTTGAATGGATTTAATGGCTAGAATTAAATGGATAAGGATTGAAGATTGTGTGGATTTAAATATTGAAAACAAATGAGATGGATATTGATTAATCTAATTAATTGATTTGGGTGGAGAATTTGGGGATAAGGTTAGAATTAATTTTAAAATGTAAATTTATTTAATTAAAGGTAAGGGATAAAGGCAAAGGATGAATTATTCAATTGGCTAGGATAGGGTAAATTCAAGTGTGGTCAAGTATGGACAGATTTAGGTGTCTACATTCATATTAAAGCTAGGTCTTATAAGTGTTACAGATGATAGAACATGTTTTTTCGACAACAATCCAAGGGGTTTTCTTTTGGGCATGGTAGGTGTGTCTATGTGTGTGAGCACACATGTGCACGTACATACACATGCATGTGTGCATGTAAGTAGACATGACATCGAAATTCAAGTTTAAACATTCATGCAATGTACAAAATTCAATATTCAACATAACATGGTCATTGATTCAAGTATGGAAGCAATAAAAATTAGAAATTTCTAATTTCATTAATCAATTTGTTCATTGTGACAAAAATCTTGAAAGTGTAATGATAACATACATTTCTTACTACTACATACTCGAGATCATTCGACATATGCATGTGATTTCATTTTACAATTGTATGCATCATGTTTCTCATTCTACTCCTATGCAATCTCATTTTATTATTTTCTTCTCTCTTACAACTTTATGCAGTCATAAATTTCCCATTGATGAAAAGGGTAACCAAAATATGTTTCATTCCATACTATTATGCAATCATTCAACAACTATAATTTTTCTTTTCATAATTACATCGAGTCACACAATTCTCTATTGATGCAAAGAGTAAGGAATGTATGTTGTTACTACACTTTCATTCTAAAATTGTAATGAATTTATTCAATAGTTGAGAAATTTCACTCTATAGTTTTATGCATTCATTCAAAAGTTTTACACATTCTTTCAACAATTATATGCAATATACATAGCTCTTTGTATGATATTATATATATATATTTAGATCACCGAGGGGATGTTTGACATTCCCCAAGATGGTTGAGGAACATATTAGATGTCCCCAACCCCAAGGTGTCCCTCAACTATCTTGGGTACACACCCCTAATTTCCTTGGTGGTAGGGATGCATTAGAGATCTTTTGGTGACAAGGGATAGCCATGGGACATCCCATGCTATCTCAATGTATTTGGGATGCCCCTTGACATCTAGGGGGATAGGGATGTAGATTATGAAGGTGGGATGCATACTTGTGTAATCCTAAATATAACTACTCCAATACTAATATGATTTATAATCTTTCAAGTTCTAATACTTGTTGGAAATTTTTATAATGAAATTATGTCCCGTGTGAGTCAAACTTCACATTGATAGAGGTGGCACTTAGTTTAGTGCCAAATTTAGTATTCATAAGTTGTTGGAATAAAATAGAAAGTTATAGTTGTATAAAACCATTTAGACGAAAAAATGAAAATGGTATTAAACAATCACCACAACAAGATTGATGCAAGAAGCTCTACCTAGAATCCTCACTGTGGGGAAAACCAATTGGAAGTTATAATTTTTTTAGCTACCCCTCCTTCCCTTGGCAAGGAAATCACAAGAGGCTAGATAGAGTACATGGCAATAGTTTCCATACTACTTTAAACACTACTAATCTTGGAATCTCAATTTCTATCCCTATAACCAACTGGAACTTCATGATTCCATTCTCACATTGTCTTGTTTCTCAATTGGTATTATGCATCTTACATGTACAATTAAGTGGTATGCACTTGCATTGTTGAAGGACCTCCAAATACCAAGGAGCTTGAAGAAGCATTACTTTTTGCTACACTTTTTTTAAATATGAAATGAACAAAATTGTTGTAATCACAAATATAAAACTAACATATTAGATGTAAAATTCATGACACATTCACAATATGAATGATAAAAGTGGAGCCACCATGACACATACATGAGTGTAATGATATGTACAACTAGAACTAATTTGAGAATTTTGAAACCACATGACAATAACACAACTATATGGATGTTTTGACATTGTATGCTCTTTTATTATATTTTGGTTCTTAAGGAATTATTGGTTATTTGATGGAGTGAATTGCTTTTTATATATCCTTATGGATCAGTCTCAAACTGTGGAGTGGATATTATAGTGAATCCTTCACTATAGGAAGTAGATTCATCATGCCATGAATTTTATCAATAAAAGTGCACCTTGATAGTAGTGGACCACCCCACTCTCACCCTTTCTATATTGTAAATTCTTTGGAGCAATTCTAGTAATTCTCTAAGCCTTTATGAATTTTCACTAGTTGATACTCTAGCCTGGTTCTAATTTGATGGCTTGTGATGATTCTAAGAGGTTATAAAGTGGAAAGATAAATAAAATCATGTCATTGGATGGAAGAGATTACTTGATGTGAAACAATAAATTTTATTGCCAAGAAGTTAAGGGAAGAAGGTCAAAACTCAAATGTTAAACATTCTACCATTGGTTAATAAAGTCCAAGGACCGATAAAGGGGAGGGTGATATTATTTTATTTCCCATATCCGTAATCTTGTGTAATGTAAATTGATTTAAAGTTAAATCTACACTTTTAGTTCAAGCTTATAGGAGGTGAGAAGAATTAAAATATTGAAAGACCAAAATGCCCTACTATTGGTCCAAAAGGATGACATGGAACATTGAGCATTATTCTAATGTGTGGGAAACATTTGAAAATATTTTACAACTTCAAATCATCCCTCCATCTTGTAGAGTAATCTAACAAATATCCACAAAGATTCCTAAGATCCACCATAATGTCACTCCATTCAATAGCAAGAATATTTTCAAATGATCAAATATGTAGAATGCTATTGAATCAAATCAATTTTTTTGTTTCCATGTGCATATGTTGTGAAGGTCGAAGGATTTAAAATATTATTAAAGTTCCTCTGATATCCCCCAAGAGAACACAACCATTGCTATACATACTATTCTATTTTGCATCCCAAAAATACAATTATGACTTATATTACTCCCCTCCCCTACATCATCCTAATGAGGTCTACAAAACTACAATAGTAGAGACAAACCTATCACATCCAAAAATTAAATTTCTCACAAAAGTAATATAAGAATTAACATCTAGCGATTGTACACCACCCAAATAAGGAAGTTTCACCTACTAGGATTATGACAATGTAATATTGGATGACATATTTCATGAACTAGATACCAAGGACCCCATGGTTATTCCAAATTTCTACATAGACCATCAAAGCACCATAATATATAAAAATATATTCATGTGGATTTCAAATCTCAAATATAATTTAGGTAGAAAACTTGTTGCAAGCTTAGTAGTCTAGTCTACAAATATCAACTTGTGTGCCCATTCAAAGAGAGAAGACTGTCTAAAATTGAATTGTTTTAAGCCTAATGTGAAGGTTGATTTTTAAATCTTGTTACACTTGAGACTTTTATCTTGATGTTTCAACTTTATCTTTTCTCTCTTTATTGTGATATAGGGGAGTCTTTTTGAACTACTATTACATCTTAATGATTCTTAGACTTGTCATTGTTCATCTTTAAAGCTATTATATATATGCATGCTTTGTTATCAATTATAGGGTATATGTAGATAAATGGGGGACCAAAAGGGGGTCTTAAGTGACCACTTTTTTTTTTTTAAATCAAGAAAAAATTCATCTTGGATGAGAAATTGAATGTAGTTACGCTCAAATTTTGAAGACACAACAAGAACAAGACTCGTAGTGTTTCGAATCTACTTTTTAAACTACAATATTTTTTTAAAATGGTGGAGATTAAAGGGTTCAAATAGGGGGCCAATCAAAGCACTCTTGATTTTATAAAAAAACAAATAACATACTGTCTAGTGTGCCCCCCTAAATTGTTAACTATTTTTAGCATTTCAAAAAGTGCTTGAGTGAAATATTACTTAACACTATATACTTTATGCTTGATTTTTTTGATAGTTTTTAAATAAATATATTATTTTTTACTAATTTTTAAAGTGGACATATCTTGAAACAAAACAATGAGTGTGTGCCCCTCTAAATTTTTTGGAAGCTAATAAAAAATCATTTTTTTTTAATATTTAATCTTGAATAGAGTCTAGTTTGTAAAAGTGTAATTTGTTTCAAATTTTGATGAATGGATATAAAATGAAACTAAAAATACCATACACAGATTTTCGATAAAAAATGGAGACACTAGCAAAAGAAATTAAAGATCAAAACCTTAACATAATTGAAATGTAAAAAAAATACAAGGTTAGAAAGCTAAGAGAGAGCTCAACATTACAGTGTTATTTTTTAACTTGACATTGAAAGATGCACAAATTTGATGGAGAGCATGCTCGAGATTGTGTCATATTTTAGAATTAAAAATAACATGAGCTTGTGGGCATTGACATGTAAGTCCAACCCTTTGGATTGGATACCTAAGGAAAATCCAACCCTAAGGGTTGGAAATACCCAAAGAAAATTTAATGTGAGCACGCTATAACATGCTCATATTCTCAAGAAGCAAAAATACCTCTCTTTGTCTTCCCATCTCTCTCTACATCATTCACTAACTCATTTGACTGCAAAATCCGACGAAACTGTCTGACGAAATATGTATAATTTGATGTATCGTCGAGTGCTTGTAAAATTTGATGTGTAATTTTCAATTTTTTGAAAGTTTATCCCGGACGTTCGTCAAAATGTCAGCTATCATTTTCGTCGAATTTTTGACAAACATGAAAAATAGAAAAAAATCAAATTGTGGCCGACATAAAGAAAAGTGAGTTCACGCCTGATTTATTGCGACAATGTTTTGCTCTACTTGAGATAGTTTGTGGAGAACTAAGGAAAATTTTCTTGGGAAAAATCAGAAAAAAATCAAGAAGATATTGCCAGGTTGAGGGTAGTCATTATCTTTTTGCATAATTCAGTTGTGAAGTCAGATTTGTAGTTCCAGGTTTGAAAATCATATTTTAAAGCAACATCTCATCAGATTTCATTTTTAGAGGTTTAGGGTTTTGAGAATTTCATGTCCAGATTTTGTTGTGTGGAATCACCATAAGATCATAACCAAGGAATAGATTCTTGTGACTGTAATTATGTGATCCATAACTCTATTGGTCATGTGGCATAGTTGTGCTATAACAAATATTGTGCATTCATGTGTGACCCAAGTTTAATGTGGCTATGTTGTGATAGAAATGGAGGCACTCATATAATGTAGTTAATTCAGGTTGTATAATGTAGGTGCCAATCATCATTGGGTGCATTGAGGTTGTCTCAAGTTTAATGGTTAGGATGTAATTATAGCATGATCAAGAGTGATTACCTCTTGCTGCAATAAAGAGCCTATAACTCTCGGGTTGATATGGTTGTGTTATATCAATTATGTAGTGCATTCAAGCACAACCCATGCTTTAATGGGCTATTCTAGAGAGTGATCAAGATTTTCTAAACCTTATGAATGTTACTTGACATATATTTGCATAATCTCAAATTCCTTCTGAGGATTTTGAAGTATCAATGTATCCTATATAGGGTTTAGAATGATTTCTTTTAATTAAAAAAATAAATAAATGATGTATTTTCCTATAATTAGATAATGTGGAGATCTCCTATATCTGCCCCAACACACTATCCTCTTTGGCACTGTATTCATTACTCCAGCTACTAGGGTTTTGCATGTGACATCTTTAATATCTTCATGACCATGGCTTTTAAATAGATCTTAGTATTTTCTTTAATCCTTTTCATGGTAACCCTTGAGTTCCATAATCCACCTTCAATCTCTTCTAAGAACAGTGTCTTAAGCTAGGCTGCATAGTATGCATATAGAGCAAGTCCTTCATACCTGCCATTGTTCCAAACCACCACTCACTTCCTTGCTTAAAATGTTGCCTCCATAAACACAATAACATGTTTTAAAATCATGGTTGCCAGTGATTGACCATTAAGGTCACCACTTTCATCATGAAGATACAATGAGATTTTTGTCTTCAAACTCAAGGCATTATGCAAGATAACATTGTGAATTATTTGTTGTGTATGATTTGATTTTCTTGCACATTTACTACTTTGCTAACTTCCTTTAAGACTGGTATTGCACCCTCAACTCTAATCTCAAATAGCTCACTCAATATAACTTGAAGATTCCTTTCATGAGCATCCTTCTATAAAATCAAACTATGCCTTATAGGATGCCTACTTACTATAGGGGACTCATTGTTTCATGGTATTGTAGTTCTTAAGATCCTTCAACCTTATTGACACTACTTCACTACAAGGTATTATTCACTATTCTCCCATCTTTGATGAGTGTCAAAACACTGCTCAAACATGCAATCCACTACCTCCATTATACATTAATGGATAAGAATAAACATTGAACCTATGATTACCACTGTTACTTCATTTGGAAAGTCATTCCCTGATTGCATTTGCCTTGTCTAACACTACCAAAAGCATTTGAAAAACCCTTAAGGTCAGCAAGGGGTAAGGAAACTCACTGTTAAAATCTCCACTTTACTATGCAAGGTTTGAGCTTTATTATCTTGTCACTGCTCAGCCTCTTTTTGACTATCACATCTCAAGTGACTGTCATTCTTCCTACCATAGATTACATTTATAAATGTCACTAAGCTACATAGTGTGCTTGTTATTGGCAATAATCTTTAGATTGCAAGATTTTGTTATTAGCTACAATGTCTCAATCATACGGTATTGCAACCTCCGCTAATCCGCTATAGTTATTGTTTATGTTTCTACGAGGCTCAGGGTTTGTACCCTAATCATGCTCTTACCAATGGTTCTATTGTTTTTTATTAGGATCTCTCACCTTTGAGAGCCCTAGGATAAGCTCGTCATAAGAAGTGACACATTGCATCTTTAACTAAAAGGATAAATCCATATTGACATTAGCAATGATGATTCCAACTTGTTTCTCCCAGGGAATTTGATCACTTTGTTCTTACTTCAGTTCGCCACTCCATCGCTGTAGGAAGTTTCACATCAAGGTTCAATATTCTAATTTTTTAGGAGTCTTTAATGGTTGGAAATCATAGTAAAATAAGAATTTAATAAGTTTTGGAATTAGCATTTTAAAATATTTTGGGGTCATTAACTTCAGACTATCTTCTCTTTTGCAGGGGTGGTTGCATGCCAATTTTTTTTGGTGTAAAATATCGGAATTATTAGATTATGTTACTTGTCTATGAATAAAAATTATTGGAGTGTGAGTTTGATATTTTTTGAAGATCTAAATAGTCAAGCTTGGTAAAGAAAAATCATGTAAGATAATATTAGTCCAGAACAAAATGAAGAGACACTTGATAGATTGTGGGCTAGATTGAAAAGAAAGGGTGATGGGAAATGTTATTGTCCTTGCAATAACTGCAAGGGCTTAAAGACAAGATGAATTTTAATCACAACAACTAAGAAACATTGTAGGTAGTATGGTCACGTTGAAGGGGGGCATGATTATTGTCCATTAGTAAG
>VDFB02388781.1:34710-46106 GCA_007258455.2 Sequoia sempervirens | reverse complement strand
GAGAATGCAAGCATGAAATTTCCTCTCTTCGCAGTGAACTTATACCGAAACATTTTCAAGGTCTGCAAAAACCGTGATATTATTTTGTTCCAGAAGTTCATGTTAAGGTTCCTGTTCTGGGTCGAGTTCATATTCATAGATGGATTTACAGTTTTGAATCTCAAATACCCACATGAGTGTTTACTTTCAAAAATGCAGTAAAATGATAATCTTTACGACAGTTGATCAAGTTTCAGAAGAGAGGAAACACATTTTTCTACAATAGTTCCAAAGACCCATTTTCAGTTTTGCATCCAAAGTAGAAAAATGGTGTTTCTCTTAAGGGTTTCGAGTACCCATTTTGGAGTTAGCTTCAAACTTGTGTAGAAGAAAACAATAATAAATAATTTCGGCAAGACACAAGTTATCTACAAGAGGTCTCCCCGAAAGCACACTGTCTTGGTGACAGGAATGGAGTAATAAAGATTTTCGGTATAACCTTTTTATCGCCAAGAGGTCTCCTCAAAAATGATATGTCATGGCGATAGGATGAAGGCATGAAATTTTCACCAAGACATAGGATGCTCGCCAAGAGGTCACCCCAACCACACATTGTCTTGGCGACATGAAGGAAATAATAAAGGTTTTCCCCAAGACACCTTTTTATCTGCAAGAAGTCTCTCCAAAAGAATATTGTCTTGGCGACTAGGAAGTAATAGGGAGTTTTCACCAAGACACAAGCTCTCTACAAGAGGTCTCCACAACTATGTTAAGTTATAGCGACATTCATAAAACAAAAGCCTGATTCATGAAGTTTTCATAAACACGGGTTGAGCTCTCAAAACTGCTGGTTCAAGCCTCAAAGTAAGAAGAAAAATACAATTTTTTTTAACTTTCTATGATACCCACAAACAAGAATGTTATTAAATTAACACAATGGTGATTTTCTGTTCTGGGTCGAGCCCATAATCTGCAAAAATGCTTCCTATAGTGCTCTATTGGCACTTCCTGAACATGGCCAAATTTATGTTTCAAGAGGGAGCACCTTAAAGTTTTCAGTGAAGTAAAGAAAGGTGAAGAAGGTTACCAGTTCAAGGCCGAAGTAGACACTTTATCCATGGCCTAAGCTGTAGATAGCTTCCAAATGCAAGGGATTCAAGTTCTCAAGAGATGGCCGAGCTCTCACAGTAGAATAGAGCCCACAATGAAGGTCGGGCTTACACAGCAGTAAATGAAGTCATTGAAGATGCAAAATAAAGCCATCAGAGTGTGTTCATCACGGCCTCAAGGAAAAAATAGAGGTAACAAAAACCATTAAATTAAGCTTAACTCTATACAACGAAGGAGAATAAGAGCACAAGTCGAGCTTCCATGGAGTGGACTGTAGAAGTTGAGCTCGAATGGCATGGAGAAATCAAGGAAAATAGAAAGATCAGAGTCAAAACATAACTCATGCTAGCCATTCCCTTAGGGTTTTGATATTCGAAATAATGAAGTAGAACGACCATTATTCTTCAAGGTCAGACTTACCCACTAGAATTTTCGGTCAACTAGAGAACAGAGGAGGATTTCTATGCACACGGGCTTGAATCGAACATCATCATAGCAACAGTTTCTTTTCAGACATAAGTTATTTCTTTCCAAAGTCACGGGTGCGAAATGGTGATAATTAGGGTTTGACCCTATTTTGTTCAAATCCCTAATTCGAGCATCATGGACTTTCCAGAATTTCCTTTCAAAATGCACATGCCAAATATCATATGGTGGCCGAACTCATAGTGTCTTCCTTATGATTTATTTTAGCCTAAGTCTAAATCACTAATTATGTTAGGCTGAATTTTTATGCTAGAGAGATGTCTTAAGTCTTTAAGACTTATGGTTTTGCCTTAGCAAAGTATGGACTTTGCCTTAGGGTATCATTTTAAATGAAAAGGAAATTAAAAAAATTTTATGAATGGCTTGTGCTTAATGCCTTTTTAGGGTTTGTCATTTTAATTAGTTCTATGATAAATCAATGAGAAGTTTGGATAAGAAGAGCATTGTATAGTATGTTTTTACGATTTTTTGGGAAAAAATCAATTATTGTAATGGAGAAATAAGCAGCTTTATTTTTGCAAAAGATTTCTAATCTTTGAGTTGCAAAAAATGACAAAATTGAAAAGTCTGCATCTTGTAAAGCAGAAGCATTGAAGCGATGTTTTATTAACTACTTTATGTTTTCTTGCTATTTTTAGTAGATCTTTGACTGATTTTTCCTCTTGGTCAAATTCCAGTCTTATCTTGGAGAGATAAGGTGTTTTTTGAACTTTTAAAGCAGATTTTGCCTATTTTTAGAGGCTTGACAGTGTAATCATAAAAGCTTGGTGCTTTTTTCTGCTTTAAAGCAATTTTTGAGTTTGTTTGAGGCCTTTTTTCCTTGAGCTTTTTCTGAGCTCGGATTAGGGTTTCCTTGAGAGTTTTGATAGATTTAGTCTTTCAACTCTCCATTCTCAGTAGTTCAGATAAGTTTCTTGCCCTTACTCATTTCGGGGGAGCTTGTAAACCTTTTGATACTCAGTTTGGAGAGATTGACACTCTTCCATTTTTAATAGAGCAGTAGATTTCTCCTTCCCATTTTCTGTCTCAAATTTTGTAATAGCAATCTGATGTACTTATTTTTTCAAATTGAAATCCTTTTATGTCTTGCTTTTATAGGTGGTGTTTCAGAATTACATGTTTCAGGTTGCATGTTGTATTTTTTTTCTAGATCTTCATGCAAATCATTGATGGGATGTGCGCTAATGAGATTGTGAGGATTACTGCAATAGAGAAGTTGTTATGAGTGGATAGGTCTGAATACTTAAGTTTGGTGAATCATCTTTTAGAAATAGGTTTTTATGTTCAGTTATTCTCATCCTTTTCCTCAGAAGCTGTTTTAGGATAGAATTCATCATTCGGAGAACCAACTCACTCTAGAGATTCCTCTTTCACATAAGATCACCCACATCTAAAAGAGGTTTCTATGTTTCAGTAGTTTGCTGAATATTGTATTCAGTAGGGTGCAAAACTATTGATAATATTTATCCTAGATTCTTCTCTTCCCTATTTGAATTTTTAATTCACATTCTATCTTCCAAGGCTTCTAGAACCTTGGACTTGTCACATCATCCACATGTGACCAAGTCCCACCTTTTTGGAGCTCACCTTTTATGCTTTAGACTCTCCTAAGAGTGTGAATTTTTAATTCACATTTATTTCTCCAACCACCTCTCTTTTTCCCATGGAGATTTTTGAGGAATTCTAAAATTCCTCAAATGTCTCTTTCATTCTCACTTGTGGACAACAAATCCCTTTTTGAGGAAATCTTCCCACTCCCCAAGGTACTTGGAAGGTACTTGTCCTTCCTCTACCTCATGTACCTTTTGGCCACCTCACTTACACCTCATCTCCCTTTGGCCACTTCACCATCCACATGTTAAGATGTGAAGGCTTGTGAGTTCTCAACTCACTATAGCCCTTCATCTTGACCTTGTTGGATGAATCTCAACCGTTGAATTCTCTAGAGAATTCAAATTCTTCTATAAATACCCCCTCCTCAAGGGCATTTTCAACACTTTTTCATTTGAGCAACCTTATGCTGTCAATTTGCATTCTCAAACATTCACTATCATTTAGCCATCCACTTTGATCATCTTGCATATTCAATCTTGCATTTAGCCACATCAAGAGCCATCAAGGAGCATACAAATCAATCCAAATCAAGGGCCAACCAAGGAGTCTCTTTCAACAACAAAGTGAAGGTATAATCGATTTGTGCATTTTATTTCATCTATTTTCTTTTATTTGATCACTTTTAGGCTAATTCCTCTTTGGAAGTGTTTCTTAGTATTTTCCACTTTGCATTTTTAGTTATTTGCACATTAGAATAGGGTAAATTTCCAAGGTACACATTTTCTTGTAATATTCTAAGTGGGGACCCACAAAATGGGTTCTTGCATTTAACCTTCATTTTTAAGGCATTGGGTGCAGTGCTGGGTCATAGAAAGGCAGATGCACCTCCTGCTTTACCAAGCAAGAAAAAGGTGGAAGAACCGCCCTGGTTTACCACGTAAAAGGCAAAAGCTCGCTTTTATTGCGTAGTGCTGGGCGGAAGCTCTATTTTACCGCAGAAAAAGGTGGAAGTGTCTCCTCTCAGTTTTCACCATAGAAAGCATGGAAGTTTCACTCTTTGTCCGCTGGGTGTAAAGTTAGCCACGCCCCATATCTGGCAATTTGATTTTTGCTAATAGTTTGCTGTAGTTAGGCATATACGTCATTGCACGCTTAGAAGATCTTTTCTAACACTTTCTTGCAGTAGGGCATACGACTTTTCTTTTCCAAAAATCTGATAAAGTTTCCTATAGAGGGGCGGATACACCCTTTTATTTTTGAAAGGGTCTTTTCCTCTAACATTTTACCACAGAAAGGTGGAAGCGCCCTCTGTTTTACTCACAATAAAGGCGTAAGACCCCCGTTTTGCCAATGTAAAGGTGGAAGCACCTCGATTTTACCAATGTAGCGAGGTATACTTCCAAAACAACACAGTTTGGAATTATATTATGGTGTAATTGACCAAGAACGAAGGATAAGATAGCTAACATTTGCTTACAGGGCCATCTATTTGATCAAATTTTTGAAAAATTATCCTTGTTGTTTGAACATAGTCTAATTAAGGGGAAGTAACCTTTATTGCTTGCCGGCTTGTTTGTTATTGTGTCACCTTAAGGGGCATTAATTTGTTTTCACTTTCCCCTCGCCAGACTTAGTGTGAGCCCTGGGAGTAGTTGGAAACGTTAGTGTCTTCTTTCTAGTGTGGGGACCCTCGCCGATTTCATCACCCCAAGGGATCTGCCTGTCCCCACGATACCGGGTATATAAAGGGGAGAACGCAAAGTTATACCCCATCCAGTCACGCCATAATTGGCGGAGCCGCCTAAGCTAGGGTGATACCTAGATAGAAATGAAGAGTTGGTCTGAGCCCTTCAGTATCTCATTGGGGTTCCCGACTCACGCTTGTGACGGGCCGGTGTTCATGGTTGTGCCTCACGTACTGAGAGTATATCAAGGAATCCCTAGAAGCCTTGTGCATCCTAGATTAAGACCTCTCGGCCATACCCTTTAACATTAAATCATAGGATTGTGCTTGTTTGAAGCGTTTTCTTAAGAAAACCCATGAAATCCTGCATACATCACCTTATTTTATCATTTTCAGTCCCTTGCCATGCTTTTCATTGCCATCAAAACCAAGTTTGCTTTCTTTACCACGTAAAGGTGGAAGCACCCCTCTCAGATACTTCCGGTAAAGGCGTGAAGCCTCGCTTTACCGCTAGAAGGCTAAGCTCCGTTAATCGGGCAGCGGGTGGAAGCACCCCTATTTTACCTTAGAAAGGTGGAAGCCCCTATTTTACCGCTAAAACGCGTATAATCTCTCCGCTTTCTTACCGCAAAGCATGAAGCTCGATGCATTTCACAGAGGGGCGAATTTGCCCTTGAACACCGAAATTGCCCCATTTGATCCGCTAGCTCCTTAAACCATCATCGACCATTCCCAACCATTCATCATCCTAAAGCCCCAGCTTCACTACCTCCCAAAACCTCCATTTGATCATTTTAAACCTCCATCTTATCATTCCAAACCTCTGTTTAACCATTCTAAATCCCCATTCACTCTCCACAATCATCCTTAATCCATTTGCTCCTTTTAGATTTCCCCTTAATCCATTCAAAAGTTTATACCATCACCTAGCAAACATCAAACATTTTACCATTTACATCACCAAATACCACCCATAATCAAACTGCCTTAACCTTGTGTTACAAAGTGATTACCCAAATTGACCATAGCACTTGAATTTGATTATTAGTCATTAACTTCAACCCAAATCAATTTACTTCCATCTTGAGGTGAATTCGATGTCATAAGTTATCATCCTCGGCCAAAATCAATCCATTTCTATCTTAAGGTGGATTCGGTGCCGTGATCATCCTCTTAGTCAATCAAAGCTCTAAGTCACTTAAGGTAACTTTCTTTGATTAAACTCAAGGTCTCTCACATCTTTCATCATCCAATCATACCCATTCAATCATCCAAATCTATCAAAACTGATCATTTGATCAAATTGTCCAATCAATTAAATCACATCTGTTCAACCAATGCAATCCTATTGATCTTAATAATCCAATCCAATTCAATCAAAATCCAATCTAGCCAATCAAAATCTGATCCAATCAAAATCCGATCCAATCCAATATATCCAAACAAAATCTGATCCAAATCCAAACCCCATCCAAATTAGATCTCATCCAATCACAATCAAATCATTCATCAAAAACATTTTTATAATCCACTCATAGCACATTTGCATGCCCGTTCAAACTAGGTCACAAGTTAAGAGACAAATGGAACAACAAGGTCAAAATTCCCAAGCGAACATGTCTCAAGACCTTAATAACAATACAAATCCCACCAATGGTGAAAAATTTTCTCAAGATCCTAACAATGTCCCCCAAGATCCTCTTAATGGTACTTCATCGCACTCCAACACCGAAAATCAGAACAACTCACCACACGGTGAAGAGAGTATGGCTAATCAAGCTGAACTCACACTTGAGGAACATTTTAGTAATCCTGCCAATGTGCAAATGACTGACCGTCTACTTGAAAAACATGGGGAAGAAATTTTGGCCCACCTAATTGAGAAGGGTGTCAAAGCCCCCTCGGGTATTGACTTGTCCAAGTATAGGAGTTCCCCATCTAACGTACTTCAAGGTTCACAAAATGCACCAGAAGGTTCGTACTTCCCCAATGTTCCTCCAGTTGAGGGTTGGCATCAACCTGAATTTGGCAATGCTATTCTTTATCATGTTAACCATCCCCCACATGCTTCAACCTCAGTCATGGGAGGTCCTCAAGTGCCTGATCCCAATAATCCTTTTGCCTATGGTATGCCACAAAATGTTCCACAACCCATGCCATTAACGCTAACAACACCCCCTCTTTCGAATCAACCTCCAGTAAACACTGGGGGCACCCCCTTTACCACATTGCTTCCACCTCCTGGGGCCACAAATCTGCCATCATCTTCATATACATCTCAACAGCTTCACCAATCCAACATGCTGCCTCAATTACCTCCACAAGGCACATCCTAACTGAACGTTCCGGGTGGTACCCAACAACCCCCTTTACAAAACGCTTCTACGCTACCTCATCCATCTCATCAACAACCACCTATACATAATGCTTTGGTCTCTTCACAACAACCATCCTACCAACCACAAGGTAATCCATCTCGACCTATTGCTCAGACCATATCCCCTTTTCTCACATCCATTTTGCATCTGCAGGCTCAACCACAACACAATATCCCATCTCGGCCCATACAATAGTTGACATCACAACAACCCCCTCAACACTACTACTATCACAATCAGCAGCAATTTCACCAACAATCGCTTTACACAACCTCCCAACAATCACAATAGTACCATCAACACCAACAAACTAGTACACAACATCCCATCCAAGCTCCTCAACAGCTTACCCCACACTTTTAGCAAACAAATCTGTACTATACCCCACACTTTTAGCAAAAAAATCCATACTATACCCCACAACAATAACCCCCATATCAAAAAAACCCCCCGTCTTACCAGCAAGGCATGTCATCATCCAACCGTCCAAATCCGTATTTCAACAATTTGACACTCCCTCAGCAAGATCCTTTATCATCCTATCATCAATATCCCCCCAACCCACCACCGGCCAACTCAGATCTGTTGGAAATAAAAGCCGCTTTGAAGGATCTTCAAGTTGGTTTCCAACAATCGCTCATAAATTTGAATACATGTCCATATCCATTTGATCCATCCATCTCATTGATCCCCTTCCCTAAACATTTTGAAATGCCAAATTTTGACAAATACAGGGGGAACAAAGATCCTAAGGCCCACTTGCAGGAGTTTTACTCCCAGTGTCAAGAAGTTATGTACAATGACAACTATATCATGTGCCTGTTCCCACGAAGCCTAGCAAGCAACGCCCTAGAGTGGTTCATGATCCTCGAAAAAAGATCCATAAATCTTTTGCAGACCTGTCGGAAAAATTTGTCTCCTACTTCTCCTTCAATTTGGAGGACACTGACACCTTAGACCTTCTCAAAGAGAAACAACATGAGGGGGAAACCTTTACTAGCTACCTCCAAAGGTGGTGTGCGCTAACAAGCCGAATGAAAACCCCTCTGAAAGAGGACATGGTCACTCTCTTCATGGAGAACTCTCATCCTGACATGGCTCATAACTTTAGGTTACATTGTGTCACCACTTTCGTGGAGATAGTGGAAAAGGGACCTATCCTTGAACATGCCCTTGTCACCAAAGGGCACATTAAAATACATGGCCATGATAAAGAAAGGTCATTTGGAGATAAGCCACACTTTTGGAACAGAAACAAGAATGTAGTAAATGATGGTGCGACTGATACTAAACACGTCCAGGTGGCTAACACATCCTTGAGACAACAACCCTCCATACCTAACACCATATCTGTACCGCAGGGGGCACCTCATCCTCCTCAACAGTCAAATCAGAACAACCAAGGGAACACTAAGCACCAGTATGCTCAATTAGGGGAACCCCTAAGTGTTGTCTTCAATAAATTGATACAGATCAATTATCCAATCACATATCCTGTCACCAAGCCACTTGACGAATCCAAACCCAAGCCCGCATGGTTTAAGGAAAATGAATATTGTGAGTTCCATAAAATCAAAGGAAACTCTTTGAATAAATGTTAGGGTCTAAAAAACTATGTCCAAGATCTCATTGATCGAGGAGATATCAAGGTTGACACTAGTCAAGCCTCATCGTCCAATGCTCAATTGCAGATATATCAAAACACCTTTCCAAACCATAATCAAGGCCCGAAAGCTAATCTCCAACAAGCAGAATCCCCCAAAAACAAATGGAAGACAAATAATGGAGCTATAAGAATGTACCCCCACTACGATGGTATTATTTATTACATTTAAAGTGTAGGAACTCGCGGTATCCATGATACATGTTAAAGCCAAAAGGACCCCTCAAGCAGTAAGTTGTTACATTACACTCCATCTGGCCCGTGACACCGCCTCCCCTCGCCACTGCAGACCTCTCCCAATCAACTCCCCGTGAAGCCTCAATACAACATCCTTGGATCACTTAGGAAAGACCCCTGCACATATCTCCATTTTGGATTTACTTAAGTCTTCCCCTGTACATTAAGAAATCCTCAACAGAGCCCTACAGGAAACCCATGTACCTAATGACATTGATCCTGCATGATTCCAAGCTTTGGTAGGACACCTAGCTTTGTCTCATCAACTGCACTTCAACCAAAATGATATGCCAAACATTGATGTCAATCATAATCGCCCCTTACATATCGAAGTCATGGTTGCTCGTCATAAAATTAAAAGAGTCTTGGTAGATAATGGCTCTGCCCTCAACTTGTGTACTCTAAAATTCATAAAACAGGTGGGGTATACTCAAGCAGATTTAAATAATCAGATCATCATGATCAAGGCCTATGATAATGCAGAAAGGAATTCAGAAGGGATTATCAATCTTCCTATCCAAGTGGGACCTGTGGTTCAGTACATTACCTGTCATGTCCTTGATCTGGACTTGCCATATAATCTCCTCCTTGGTTGTCCATGGCTCCATGCTATGCAAGCCATCCCCTCCACATACCATCAGTGCCTAAAATTCCCAGTCAATAGACAAGAAGTCACCATCTCTGCTGACCCCCAACCATTTGAATATTGCCGCGCTTTAGAAGTGTCATTTCCCCATTTACATTATTGTCTAGAGGTTGAAATGGGGGCATCCCAGTCATCATCCACTAATCTACCCTCCATTGCAATAACCACTCCATCTTCCACCACTAATCCTATAGTCACCAAAGTCTAGATCATTGACAAAGGGTGTGGTGAATACGAAATGCATACTACTCTCAATGTAGCAACCATGCCACCGTCACCACACGAGTATGGTCAACCTTCGCATGCTACTCCAAAGGAAGACAAGACTGTCACCTTCAGTGGTAAAAACATCCCTACCACCACTTTCAGATCCCCTAGTGTCAAGATAGATGCACCAGAAGAGGACATAAGCCAATGGGTCTATCGAGAAGAACCCCAGCCGAATCCTCCTCTAAAGGAATATTTTCAGGAAGCATATCCATGGTCAGCTAAGTTTACAGAAAAGTATAACTACCAAGGCAGGGGCCTAGGTAAAGAAGAACAAGGGCAGTTGCAACCCATTGATACGTCAAAGCTACCAAAAAACATAGGCATTGGGTATGATAGAAAACAGAAAATCCCTACCACATCGTCTAATACTTCCAATAGCATCATCGTGGACAATGGCTCATTGGAAGACATACCCGAGGATGAATCCATCATACGTGCGTACGATGATGTCGATCACACCGACTTATCATCCATGTTTGAATGCCTATCCATCTGTACTATTAGCCTATCCCTTTGTCACCTTGAGCTTATTGATTGGGACCTACATAATAGCACACCTGTCAGTATGTCTACGGATACATATGTCAACCTTATGGGATTGGGGGAAGATGAACACTCCAGTCGCAAAAATAGGATTAAGAAAAGTAAAAAGAGGTCATCTAGTGAAAACCTCCCAGAGGAACTTCCTGATCTTGAAAAAGTAAAAATAAAGGACGCATCTGATGGCGAAAACCTTGAAGAGGCACTAGAAGATGGAGATGTTCATCTTCCCCTTGTGGGAACTCAATTATCTGCCTGATCATCTATTCTAATTAAAGAAACTCAAGAAGTTAACCTGGGTACTGCTAAAAATCCTAAAATCACCTATGTAGCTAAGTCACTCTCAAAGCAAGAGTATCCTATCATTGTGCAGCTACTCCAAGAGGGAATCATTAACTTTGCTTGGTCATACTCAGACATGCCAGGATTAGACCCCGCCTTAGTGGTTCATCATTTAGACGTTCGGCTAGACGCCAAGCCTGTCAAACAGAAGCTCTGCAAGATGCATCCGCAAGTCGCATTATTAGTCAAGAAGGAATTGGAGAAGTTACTAGAGGCAAGTTTTATCAGACCGATTGACTACTCTGAGTGGATCTCCAATATAGTACCAGTTGCCAAACCAAATGGAGACATTCAAGTCTGCACAGACTTTAGGGATCTCAATAAAGCCTGCCCAAAAGACGACTTCCCTCTACCTAACATTGACATGTTGGTCGACCTCACAGCAGGACATAAGATGCTATCCCTTATGGATGGCTTCTCCAGTTATAACCAAATTCGAATTGCACCAGAGGACCAACACAAGACCGCTTTCACAACACCTTGGGGTACTTTCTATTACAATGTTAT
>VDFB02388781.1:0-34610 GCA_007258455.2 Sequoia sempervirens | reverse complement strand
AACATGCCCCAGCTGCGGGGCACAGCCACTCCGAGCTAGGGTGGAAACGCTCCAGCTGCAGGGCAGACATGCCTCGAGCTAGGGCGGACACACCCCAGGGAGGGGCAAACATGCCCCGGCAGTGGGCAGAGCCGCCCCGAGCCGGGGAAAACACGCCCCGGGGAAGGGCAGAGCCGTCCGAACTGCAGCGGAGTCACCTGAGAAAAAAAGGGGGAAGAGAGGTTTGACAAAATAGGCCAGAAAGACGAGACCATGAAAACACTAAGAGAAAAAGAAAAAAGAAGAGTTAAGAAAAAGATGTCCCAAAATCGAGAAAAATGTGTATTGACAAACGGTTGGTGTGGATGTAGGGTTTGGGGAGAATACAGACACATGAGTGACGGTCGGAGGTACTGACAACGACTGTAGCAGCGATGACGGGTGTGGATCATGCAGCTTTAGATCATGCGGGGTTATTGCACTTTTTAGAGGTGCCAGTGATAAGGGTGCATCAAGCGATGCTTACAGCCTTGGTAGAGAGATGGAGTTCAGAGACATCGACATTTCGTCTACCGACGGGGGAGATGACAATGATGCTGGAGGATGTATGGGGCATCTTAAAACTACCGATAGCAGGGATATTACTGAGTGATGTGGTGTCGAGAGGGGTCGAGTTAGAGCAGACTATGACAGCGTTATTTGGACATGTTGCCCTGCCTCTTCAGGGTCCGTAGTTGGATCTAGATAGATGCTTGACAGTGGGAGTACCACCTTTGCCTTTGTTCCTAGTTGGGTTGATTAGTGGGATATTGTTGCCAGATCGCAATAGGTGGTATTGCAGTCTGAGGTTTATGGAGGTGATTTGACACATTGTTGAGTGGCGTGAGGGACAGATTGCGTGGGGGACTTGTGTCCTAGCCCAGTTGTTTAGGGATATGCATATGATTTTCTATCGGGAGACAGTGAGTTTGACACACATGACCCTACTACAAGTGTGGGCATGGAAGCATATCATAGTGATGAGACTAATTGTTGTTAGGGAGGGAGATGTGGATTATAAAGAGTCGGTGGCATGGGGGTATGGAGAAACGAGAGGTTGGGTTGTGCATCATAGGTGGTTGGGAGATGTGGAGGGATGGAGGAGGACGATGGATGATTTGGAGGAGGGAGACATAGTGTGGCGACCCTATATGTGTCAATGCTTCAGGGGATGGAGAGAGCAGACTGAGAGACAGAGAGGGTATTTTATGGCTCAGTGTGTCCTGATTGGGAGCCTGCCGCGGATAGTGGAGATGCATCAACCAGATAGGGTGGTGAGATAGTTTGGGCTGACATAGGATATTCCTGGTGCACCGATGATGTTTTAGTGGCTCACCAGAGAGCAACCATGGCGGCGCGCGATTAGCCCAGAGGAGGCTAGAGCAGCATGGGTGGTGACAGTGCAAATAGCCTATCCTGGGAGATGTGTGGGAGCAGAAGATGTAAGGATGATAGAGCGATATGACCAGTGATATTGCAACCATCTATGGGAGAGGATTACACCATTGGTGTCGATTGTAGGAGCTATAGGATTTGGATCAGAGGATGAGCGTCGTGGGGCTAGAGAGGGAGTATGACATGAGGGTGGGAGAGGTCCCGAGCTGGATGTGGGAGGAGAGAGGATGGAGGCAATGGGACAGGCAGTGAGGAGGGTTAGAGAGGTGGTATGACAGGAGGGTGGGAGAGATCCTGAGCCAAATGTGGGAGGACAGGAGGAGTCAGAGGTGGAGATGATACACTCAATGGAGGGTAGAGCCGGCTAGTAGACTGGTATAGGGAGAAGGGTACAACAAAGGAGAGTGTTGGTACAGGCCGAGTAGGGAGGGGAGAGACAATAGGATGGAGGTCAAGAGGAGATGGAGGCTAGGAGTCAGCCAAAGATGATAGCAGGCAGGAGGTGACTGATGAGGGTACAGACCATGATAGAGTAGGAGGGGATGGAAGGGGGAGGATAGCAAGAGGGAGCCTGAGAGGAGACTAAGGCCAAGAGTCAGCCAAAGAGGATAGCAGGTAGGAGGTGACTGATGAGGATACCAATGATGACAGAGCAAGAGAGGATGAGTGGGGGTGGTCAGCAGGATGGGGTCCGAGAGGTGACTGAGGCCAGGAGTTGGTTAGAGAGGATGGGGAGTAGGGGATGACTGATGAGGATACCGACGATGACAGAGCAGGAGGAGATGGGTGGGGTGGTCAATAGGATGGGGCCCGAAAGGCAACTGAGGCCAGGAGTCGGTCAGGGAGGATGGGGAGTAGAGGACAACAGAGGGCGGGCAGATGGCATCGGGGTAGGAGCCTCCCATTATAGAGATAGGGGAGAGTGAGGATGAAGAGTAGTCAGAGATAGGAGAGCCGAGGAGATGGATGAGAGTAGGGAGGCATGGTCAGCCACGGAGAGTGCAAGTCTGTCCTTCTATGGAGGACTTGAAGGATCAGCAGGAGCAAGAGGGCAGGGAGAGTGATAATGCTATGGAGATAGACAAAGATGTGTCAGATATGGATATTTGGGATGCAGAGCCATTGGCGGTGGTCCCCGTCAGTACCTCAAGATATCTAATTGTTCAGTCGAGATACAGTGTGGGGAGGCTTTAGAGTATAGATCAGAGGTTGAGGGTATCAGAGGCAGAGGTGACCAGATGCCGAGTCGAGCTTTCTAGAGTATCGGTAGTAGATCAGAGGGATTATGGATTTACAGTGGATCTCTTATCCACACAGGTGGAGGTGTTGGAGAGGGAGAGAGAGATTGGAGGCTATCATATAGGGGATACGAGAGGAGTTGGTTGCTGTCAGGTGGAATCATGATAGACTCTAGGCAGAGACTATTATATTGCAGGCTAGGGGGCAGAGGGGATGATTGATCATGTATCAGTAGGTAGTGGGCAGCAGGGAGGTAATCTCTGGCAGGAGCGAGATGAGTTATGGGATAGAGTGTATTGCTTAGAGCAGACGGTGGGAGAGATGGGGGTGATGCAGGAGAGAGAGAGACAGGTGAGGGAGCATGTTCGTATTATGCAAGTAGATAGGGATGTAGCACAGGCGCAGGTACAGGTGGTGGAGGTAGAGAGGGATAGGGCGCAAGCATGAGTTTAGGTGCTACAGGGTGAGAGAGAGTTGGCAGAGGCACAGATTCGGTCTCTTGAGAGGAGGAGAGAGGACGCAGTTTTAGTTCTATTAGCACTGCAGGGAGAGCATGATGCAGCAGTATTGAGAGTTTAGGAGCTGCAGGGGGAGAGGGATGGAGCAATGGATCGATCGTAGGCTATAGAGAGAGAGATGTTGTAAAGATGTGAGTGCAGACACTGCAAGGAGAGCAGGATACAGCAATGGTTCAGTGGCAGGCTATTCAGAGGGAGAGAAATGCTATGGAGAGACGGATGCAGACACTGTAGGGAGAGTGGGATGCAGCAGTGGCACAATGGCAGTCGATGCAGGGTAGTGATGTGATAGGGAGAGATATGCATGGATTATAGGGGGAGAGGGATGTAGCAGTAGCTAGGGTAGTGGCTGTTGAGGAGATGAGGGATCGGATTTAGGCAGAGATGGCACAATTACGCCTATATTAGAAGGCCTGGGAGCAAGAGAGGAGAGTAATTATGAGGGATCATGATAGGTATCATCAAGAGCGGAATTCCGCTCGGGTTCAGGTTGCGAAGCGAGAGAAGAATGCGAGAGAGGCAGGATTTTGGATGGCCACGTACTATCATGCAGTTTCAGACCCAACCCAGCGGCTATTTCAGTATACCTGACAAACACCCCAGATGCCAGCACCATCTCAGTCGCTGGGGACATGGACTCAAGGGTACAGTGATTCACCAGGTGTTACACTAGGCAGGAGATCGATGCCAAATTCACCACAGGGATCAGACATGGGTAGCTCATTCGGGAGGTGATAGGTTACTGATTTTTTGATAGATGTAGGGTGGAACATGTAGGATTTATTGACAAAGATCAGAGATGTTCTATATCTCTAGATTTTTTAGTTTATTATGTGATGGATATATGATAGATTTTGATGTATGATGGACATATGACACATATTATATTACTTTGATTATGACATGGGATAGTTCTTATTGACATTATGTAGTATGTTTCCTTTTGTGATGGGTGATTATATGCATGTGTATATGATATTTCCTTCTTATGTGGATGGATATGTTAGTTTATTTATGCACATGTTTATGCTACTAGATGCTTATGTGGATGATTGGGTGTATGTATTTGTTGAATATGGATGATTTGATTAATGCAGATATACGCATGGTGATATGATGTGTGTACATGTTGCATCTATGTATATGTATATGATGGATTTTTTATGAACATTTTATATATGCAGGATGTGATGTATTATGAGTCTGACACTTTGTGATGCAGGTGACGATGTATGCATGGTTCTAACATGTTGTGATGCAGGTGGCGATGTATGCATGGTTAATGGAATGACTCTAATATGCAATAATGCTCTTGTATTTGAGAGGAAATAACACATGGCCATAAGTGCCAATAAGAACTGACATGATAATGGAAGGTGGGTATGTAGTGATGGTGAAAATGGCTGTCATTTGGCATCTGTCAAAATTATCAGTATCCTGAGAAGAATGGGAAAGAGCGGGATAAAGTATTTGCACAACCAAAATCATAGGGTGAATGCAATGTAACAGATGATGAAATGCAATCCTAATATGACTTTCCATCTTTGGAGCATTGCTATTTTCTATAGCATAAGATACCAAATACCCTGATATATAAGACCAGGGCCAGTAGGCATCCAATGCATGAAATAGACACAATAAGCAAAAAGGGGCTACCCCAACACCCCAAGATCACGATGACCTTGGTCGGGCCAGGCATTGGGATAACCACAAACACACAAGGATGCCCCAGTGTAACACAAGACCTCAGGAATCTTGGTGGGTACTACGTGGGACAACCGAAAAGGCAGCAACAAAGAAAAGACCAAGATGAACCCATATGTTGACTAGTCAAAGCACACCATGATATGATGGATCAAGGTGACCATGACAAGTGTTGATAGTGAGCTCAAATAACAAATAAGTTCCAAAACATCAAAAGATTACAATTAAAAATCAAAACATCCTTTGCCATAGGATCAAGGTGATGGGTAGGATCGATGAGGTCTGCTAGGAAGGATGCATCCTGTTGAGACCGATGATGGATACTATACTAGAATGACCCAGTTTGACACCAGATGCTTTTCATTAACCAAATATTTCAATAATATTAAGATTTTATTTGAGAATAATGAGCTAGATGGGGACACAGACTGACACATCCTATAGACCTAGGGGCTCGGGGGCCGATCAGAGATTAGCCTTGCCTACGTGAAAATGCAGAGCCCTCGTAGTTCATGAAAAGACCATGGATAAAGCAGAAAGAGGATGATGAAGGTGAATGATGGATGACCAAGATGCGATGGTTAGAATACCCTGTGGGTAGATCAAATGATCAGCCTTGCCTACGTAACAGCGTAGGGGCAATGTAGTTCGACTAGTGATGCAGAAGGGCGAGATCTAGATGGAGATCGACATGATGGATGATCCTATTTAATGACACGGACTGACCGAAAAAGGGAATGAATGACATAAGCTCAAAGTGGGACACTGAAAAGCTCAGGATGGGGGATAGACTAGATGGGTTGTGCAATGCTCAATCAATATATACCAAGTGGCCTAGGATGAGATGAGTGAGGATGATAGTGTAGATGAAAGCATAAAATAACTAGGATGTCAGGTAGATAGTCATTAAGCCCTCTATGGATAATGCCTATTACCAGGTTTTCACCATCCATACTTATCCAAGGCACCACCAAGAGGTGGTTTTCACCATAGGACAGATTTATTTCTCTTTACTATTATTTTTTTTTGGATTTTTTTTATTATTATTATTTTTTTTATTTTTTTTTTATTAGGTGGGGTTACCGAGTGGATTTAGGTGTAGAACTTTTTTAGATGCATGATATTGATGGTTTCGTCAAGAGGATCTCCTTCAAGAGTAGTCAATCTGTAGGCCCCAGATCCATATTTGGCGGCTATGATATAAGGCCCTAACCAGTTCACCTCAAATTTCCCCTCATTATCACGATCCTATTGAGTATGCTAGTTCTCCTTAAGAACAAGATCACCAACCTGGAATTGTCGAGGATAGACCTTTTTATTGTAATTATGTTTGAGGTAGTTTTGGTATGCTTGCAAATGATCATAGGCTTTTATTCTTCGTTCATCCAGTAATTCCACCTGTGCAAGCCATGCAACACGAGCATGTTCTTCGCTGATAAGATTCTTTAGAGAAATCCTCAATGATAGAAGCTCAACTTCGATTGGAAAGACGGCTTCAACACCATATACTAAAGAATAGGGGGTGGCACCTATCGGGGTGCAGATGGATGTGCAATATGCCCAGAGGGCAGGATGAATATGGAGGTGCCAATCTCGTCCAGTGTTATTGACAACCTTTTTGAGGATGCAGATAAGGGTCTTGTTGGTTGCTTCTGCCTGACCATTGCCCTGGGGGTAATAAGGCATTGACCAACGGTGCTGGATATGAAAGGTGTCACAGAGGTGTTTCATGGCTTGATTTTTGAAGGGTTTTCTGTTATCAGAGAGGATGGTGGATGGGATACCATATCTACAAAGAGTATGGTAAAGGATAAACATTGAGATTTGGATACCAGTGATTTGTGAGAGTGGTATTGCTTCCACCCACTTAGTGAAGTATTCAGTGGCAGTAATTATGAATGTATGGCCATCGGATGATGGTGGGTAAATCTTGTCAATCAAGTCGAAACCCCATTGATTTTTCATGGCTTGATTTTTGAAGGGTTTTCTGTTATCAGAGAGGATGGTGGATGGGATACCATATCTACAAAGAGTATGGTAAAGGATAAACATTGAGATTTGGATACCAGTGATTTGTGAGAGTGGTATTGCTTCCACCCACTTAGTGAAGTATTCAGTGGCAGTAATTATGAATGTATGGCCATCGGATGATGGTGGGTAAATCTTGTCAATCAAGTCGAAACCCCATTGAGAAAAGGGCCACGGTGCTAGGAGGGGCTAAAAATCTTGTACTGGGGCATGAATCAAATTTGCATGTTGTTGGCATGGAAGGCACTTCTTTACAAAATCACAAGCATCATGTTCCAATGTAGGCCAATAATATCCAGCTCGTAGGATCTTTTTGGCCAGAGCCATACCATTTGAGCGAGCAACACAAACACCACCATATACTTCCATTAGTGTCATGTAGGCTTCGGTCTCATTCAGACATCTAAGGAGGATTCCATCATACCCGCGACGGTAAAGCATATCACTGACAATGATGTATCGAGAAGAACGATGAACAAAGGATTTGTGTTGGTTGCATGTAAGTTCTGGGGGTATGATATTATCACGGAGATAGGTGTATATGTCCTGGTACCATGGGGAGGCAGGACCTACGATATCACACACCATATCAGTCTCAGGAATATCATATGCAGGGATTAAAAGTTGTTCAATGAGAAACTCACATTATGTTCGGTTTTTAGGCATGTCAATCAGGGAATCGATAGTGGCCATTGCATCAGCTGCTTTATTTTGTACCCTATTTGTTCAAATTGTATAGAGGTGAAATATTTCTTGAAATCATCCACCATGCGCTTTGTAGGGTAATAGCTTATCATCTTTGGTTAGGAACTCATCATTAACTTGCCTAATGACTAGCAAAGAATCACCAAAGACTTTCAAATGAGTTATGTGCCACTGCTTTGCAATTTTGAGGCCGGTGAGGAGAGCTTCGTACTCTACCACATTGTTGGTACACAGGAATGCTATCCTGAATGATTTTGGAATGTAGTCACCTTGAGGGGTAACTAATAAAATTCCTGCACCTGATCCATTATGCGTGTATGAGCCATCAAAATAGTGTCCAAGTTGGTGCTTCTGTGACCATGTAGACTTCTTCATCTGGAAATTCAGTGTCCAAAGGGTAAGCATCTACTAATGGTGCCTCAGCCAATTGATCAGCTATGACCTATCCCTTTATGGCTTTTTTCTCTACATACTCTATGTCAAATTCACTTAGGAGTATGACCCATTTGGCCATGCAGCCAGTCAGAGTGGTTCTAGATAACAAATATTTCAAGGGATCAATTTTAGCGATTAATTTGACCAGATGGCTGAGCATGTAATGACGGAGTTTCTGTGTGCTAAAGACTAGCACAAGGCAGGCCTTTTCCATGGGGCAGTAATTTAACTCATAGCCAACCAATGTTTGACTGATGTAGTAGATTTCCCTCTCTTTGAACGACTCATCATGTTGTGCCAACAATGCCCCCAGTGTGACTGAAGTAGCAAAGATGTAAAGCAGGAGGGGTTTTCTTGGAATAGGTGGCATCAAGATTGATGGATGAGCTAAATATTTCTTAATTTTATCAAAATCCATCTGACATTGCTAGTTCCATCGGAAGGTGGAATCTTTCTTCAGAAGATGAGTGAATGGCTGACACTTATCTGCTAGCTGGGCTATGAGCCAACGGATGGACTGCATCTTCCCTTGGAGACTTCTTAACTGCTTCAAATTACATGGAGGTGGCATGTCCAGAATAGCCTTTACCTTGGCGGGATCAACCTCAATGCCCATGTGAGAGACTATGAAACCCAACAACTTTCCTTATGTGACCCCAAAGACACACTTTTCTGGATTTAGCTGCAACTTGTAATGCTCTAACCACTCAAATATCTTTTTCAGGATAGTAGGATGTTCTGCTTGTGTTTTGGACTTTCCTAACAAGTCATCGACATAATCCTCCATGATGATATGGATGAGGTCATGGAAGATGACTTTCATCACCCTCTGATATGTTTCCCCCGCATTTTTGAGACCAAAGGGCATAACATTATAACAGAAAGTGCCCCAAGGTGTTGTGAAAGCAATCTTGTGTTGGTCCTCCAGTGCAATTTGAATCTGGTTATAACCAGAGAAGCCATCCATAAGGGATAGCATCTCATGTCCTACTGTGAGGTCAACCAACATGTCAATGTTAGGCAGAGGGAAGTCATATTTTGGGCAGGCTTTGTTAAGATCCCTGAAGTTTGTGCAGACCTGAATGTCTCCATTTGGTTTGGGAACTGGTAATATATTGGAGATCCACTCAAAGTAGTCAATCGGTCTGATAAAACCTACCTCTAGTAACTTCTCCAATTCCTTCTTGACTAATAATACAACTTGCAGATGCATCTTGCAGAGCTTCTATTTGACAGGCTTGGCGTCTGGGTGAACATCTAAATGATGAACCACTAAGGCGGGGTCTAAGCTTGGCATGTTTGAGTATGACCAAGCAAAGTTAATGATTCCCTCTTAGAGTAGTTGCACGATGATCGGATACTCTTGCTCTGAGAGTGACTTAGCTACATAGGTGATTTTAGGATTTTTAGTAGTACCCAGATTAACTTCTTGAGTTTCTTCAATTAGAATAGATGATCGGGCAGATAACTAAGTTCCCACAAGGGGAAGATGAACATCTCCATCTTCCAGTGCCTCTTCGAGGTTTTCGCCATCAGATGCATCCTTTATTTTTACTTTTTCAAGGTTAGGAAGTGCCTCAAGGAGGTTTTCACTAGATGACCACTTTTTACTTTTCTTATTCTCATTTTTATGACTGGAGTGTTCATCCTCCCCCAATCCCATAAGGTTGACATATGTATCCATAGACATACTGACAGGTGTGCTATTACATAGGTCCCAATCAATAAGCTCAGGGTGACAAAGAGATAGGCTAATAGTGCAAACGGATAGGCATTCAAACATGGATGATAGGTCGGTGTGATCGATGTCATTGTATGCATGTATGATGGATTCCTCCTCGGGTATGTCTTCCAATGAGCCATTGTCCACAGTAACACTATTGGAAGTATTAGACGATGTTGTAGGGCTTTTATGTTTTCTATCATACCCAATGCCTTTTTTTTTGGTAGCTTTGACGTATCAATGGGTTGCAACCGCCCTTGTTCTTCTTTACCTAGGCCCCTGCCTTGGTAGTTATACTTTTTTGCAAACTTAGCTAACCACGGATATGCTTCCTAAAAATATTCCTTTAGAGGAGGGTCCAGTTGGGGTTCTTCTCGATAGACCCATTGGCTTATGTCCTCTTCTGGTGCATCTATCTTGACACTAGGGGATATAAAAGTGGTGGTAGGGATGTTTTTACCATTGAAGGTGACAGTCTTGTCTTCCTTTGGAGTAGCATGCGAAGGTTGACCATACTCGTGTGGTGACGGTGGCATGGTTGCTACATTGAGAACAGTATGCATTTCATATTCACCACACCCTTTGTCAATGATCTAGACTTTGGTGACTGTAGGATCAGTGGTGGAAGATGGAGTGGTTATCACAATGGAGGGTGGATTAGCAGATGATGACTAGGATGCCCCCATTTCAACCCTGAGACAATAATGTAAATGGGTAAATGACGCTTCTAAAGTGCAGCAATATTCAAATGGTTGGGGGTCAGCATAGATGGTAACTTCTTATCCATTCACTGGGAATTTTAGGCACTAATGGTATGTGGAGGGGATGGTTTGCATAGCATGGAGCCATGGATGGCCAAGGAGGAGATTATATGGCAAGTCTAGATCAAGGACATGACAAGTAATGTACTGAACCACAGGTCCCACTTGGATAGGAAGATTGATAATCCCTTCTAAATTCCTTTCTGCATTATCATAGGCCTTGATCATGATGATCTAATTATTTAAATCCGCTTGAGTATACCCCACCTGTTTTATGAATTTTAGAGTACACAAGTTGAGGGCAGAGCCATTATCTACCAAGACTCTTTTTATTTTATGATGAGTAACCACGACTTCGATATGTAAGGGGCGATTATGATTGACATCAATGTTTGGCATATCATTTTGGCTAAAGTGCAGTTGATGAGATAAAGCTAGGTGTCCTACCAAAGCTTGGAATCGTGTAGGATCAATGTCATTAGGTACATGGGTTTCCTGTAGGGCTCTGTTGAGGATTTCTTAATGTACAGGGGAAGACTTAAGTAAATCCAAAATGGAGATATGTGCAGGGGTCTTTCCTAAGTGATCAAGGATGTTGTATTGAGAGCTTACAGGAGTTGATTGGGAAGGTGCAGAGGCCGCAGGGACAGTGATGCGGGCTCGTCGTGTAGTAACAACACACTGAGGGTCTTTGGCTTTAACATGTATCATGGATACACGAGGTTCTACCTGCTAAATGTAATAAATAATACCATCGTAATTGAGGGGTACATTCTTATAGCTCACATTATTTGTGCTGTTGTTTTGAGGATTACTGTTGGAGGTGCTCAGGCCTTGATTATGGTTTGGAAAGGCGTTTTGATATATCTGCAATTGAGCATTGGATGATGAGGCTTGACTGGTGTCAACCTTGATATCTCCTCGATCAATGAGATCTTGGACATAGTTTTTTAGATCCTAACATTTATTCAAAGAGTGTCCTTTGATTTTATGGAACTCACAATATTCATTTTCCTTAAACCATGCGAGCTTGGGTTTGGCTTCGTCAAGTGGCTTGGTGACAGGATATGTGATTGGATAATTGATCTGTATCAATTTATTGAAGACAACACTCAGGGGTTCTCCTAATTGAGCATACTAGCACTTAGTGTTCCCTTGGTTGTTCTGATTTGACTGTTGAGGAGGACGAGGTGCCCCCTGTGGTACAGATATGGTGTTAGGTATGGAGGGTTGTTGTCTCAAGGATGTGTTAGCCACCTGGACATGTTTAGTATCAGTCGCACCATCATTTACTACATTCTTGTTTTTTTTCCAAAAACGTGGCTTATCTCCAAATGATCTTTCTTTATCATGGCCATGTATTTTAATGTGCCCCTTGGTGACAAGGGCATGTTCAAGGATAGGCCCCTTTTCCACTATCTTCGTGAAAGTGGTGACACAATATAACCTGAAGTTATGAGCCATGTCGGGATGAGAGTTCTCCACAAAGAGAGTGACCATGTCCTTCTCTTTCAGAGGGGTTTTCATTCAGCTTGCTAGCACATGCCACCTTTGGAGGTAGCTAGTAAAGGTTTCCCCCTCACGTTGTTTCTCCTTGAGAAGGTCTAAGGTGTCAGTGTCCTCCAAATTGAAGGAGAAGTAGGAGACAAATTTTTCTGACAGGCCCGCAAAAGATTTTACGGATCCTTTTTCGAGGGTCATGAACCACTCTAGGGCATTGCTTGCCAGGCTTTGTGGGAACAGGCGTAAGAGATGGTTGTCATTGTACATAACTTCTTGACACTGGGAGTAAAATTCCTGCAAGTGGGCATTAGGATCTTTGTTCCCCCTATATTTGTCAAACTTTGGCATTTCAAAATGTTTAGGGAAGGGGATCAATGAGATGGATGAATCAAATGGATATGGACATATGTCTTCAAATTTGAACGATTGTTTGCCAGCCCCAGCTTGAAGATCCTTTAGAGCGGCTTTGATTTCCATGAGATCCGAGTTGGCCAATGGTGGGTTGGGGGGATATTGATGATAGGATGATAAAGGATCCTGCTAAGAGAGCATCAGATTGTTGAAATACGGATTTGGATGGTTGGATGATGACATGCCTTGCTGGTAAGACGGGGGATTTTGTTGATACGGGGGCTGTTGTTGTGGGGTATAGTATGGATTTGTTTGATAAAAGTGTGGGGTAAGCTATTAAGGAGCTTGGATGGGATGTTGTGTATTGGTTTGTTGGTGTTGAAGGTACTATTGTGATTGTTGGGAGGTCACATAAGGTGGTTGTTGGTGAAATTGCTGCTAATTGTGATAGTAGTAGTGTTGAGGGGGTTGTTGTGATATCAACTGTTGTATGGGCCGAGATGAGATGTTATGTTGTGGTTGAGCTTGCAGACACAAAATGGATGTGAGAAAAGGGGATATGGTCTGAGCAATAGGTTGAGATGGATTGCCTTGTGGTTGGTAGGGTGGTTGTTGTGAAGAGACCAAAGCATTATGTATAGGTTGTTGCTAATGAGATGGCTGAGGTAGTGTAGAAGCGTTTTGTAAAGGGGGTTGTTGGCTACCACCCGAAACGTTCAACTGGGATGTGCCTTGTGGAGGTAATTGAGGTGGAATGTTGGATTGGTGAAGCTGTTGAGATGTATATGAAGATGTTGGTAGATTTGTGGCCCCAGGAGGTGGAAGCAATGTGGTAAAGGGGGTGCCCCCAGTGTTGACTGTAGGTTGATTCGAAAGAGGGGGTGTTGTTAGCGTTAATGGCACAGGTTGTGGAACATTTTGTGGCATACCATAGGCAAAAGGATTATTGGGATCAGGCACTTGAGGACCTCCCATAACTGAGGTTGAAGCGTGTGGGGGATGGTTAACATGATAAAGAACAACATTGCCAAATTCAGGTTGATGCCAACCCTCAACTAGAGGAACATTGGGGAAGTACGAACCTTTTGGTGCATTTTGTGAACCTTGGAGTATGTTAGATGGGGAAATCCTATATTTGGACAAGTCAACACCCGAGGGGGGTTTGACACCCTTCTCAATTCAATGGGCCAAAATTTCTTCCCCATGTTTTTCAAGCAAACGATCAGTCATTTGCACATTGGCAGGATTACTAAAATGTTCCTCAAGCATGAGTTTAGGTTGATTAGCCATACTCTCTTCACCGTGTGGTGAGTTGTTCTGATTTTCAGTGTTAGAGTGCGATGAAGTACCATTATGAGGATCTTGAGGGATGTTGTTAGGATCTTGAGCAATATTTGCACCATTGGTGGGATTTGTATTGTTATTAAGGTCTTGAGACATGTTCGCTTGGGAATTTTGACCTTGTTGTTGTTCCATTTGTCTCTTAACTTGTGACCTAGTTTGAACGGGCATGCAAATGTGCTATGGGTGGATTATAAAGATGTTTTTGATGAATGATTTGATTGTGATTGGATGAGATATGATTTTGATGGGGTTTGGATTTGGATCAGATTTTGTTTGGATCTATTGGATTGGATTGGATTTTGATTGGATCGAATTTTGATTGGCTAGATTGGATTTTGATTGAATTGGATTAGATTATGATTGAATTGGATTAGATTATTAAGATCAATAGGATTGCATTGGTTGAATATATGTGATTTGATTGATTGGACAATTTGATCAAATGATTGGTTTTGATAGATTTGGATGATTGAATGGGTATGATTGGATGACGAAAGATGTGAGAGACCCTGAGTTTAATCAAAGAAAGTTACCCTTAGTGACCTAGAGCTTTGATTGATTAAGAGGATGATCACAGCACTGAATCCACCTTAAGATAGAAATGAATTAATTTTGGCTGAGGATGATAACTTATGACACCGAATTCACCTCAAGATGGAAGTAAATTGATTTGGGTCAAAGTTAACGACTAATAATCAAATTCAAGTGCTATGGTCAATTTGGGTAACCACTTTGTAACACAAGGTTAAGGCAGTTTGATTATGGGTGGTGTTTGGTGATGTAAATGGTAAAGGTTTGATGTTCGTTAGGTGATGGTATGGTCTTTTGAATGGATTATGGGGGAATTTAAAATGAGCGAATGGATTGAGGATGATTGTGGAGAATGAATCAGGATTTAAGATGGTTAAACAGAAGTTTGGAATGATAAGATGGAGGTTTAAAATGATCAAATAGTAGTTTTTTGGAGGCTTAGAGTGACAAAACAGAGGCTTGGGATGATGAGATAATGACTGGGAATGATTAAATGATGGTTTAGAGGCTAAACAGATCCAAATGGGGTGATTTTGGGTGTTCAGGAGGGCAAATTCGCCCCTCTGTAGCAAAATCAGGGGCGTAATTGTCCCACTACAGAAAGATCAGGGGCGTAATTGCCTCATTGTAGAAAATCAAGGGTGTAATCGCACCACTGTGAAAAAAATAGGGGCGTGATCACTCCACTGTGGAAAATCTGGGACTTGGTTTGATGAAAATGACTATGGCAAGGACTTTAAAATGACAATGATAAGGCTAATTTGTCAAAAATTTCACTGGTTTCTCACAAGAAAACACTTTCAAGCAAACACAATCCTATGATTAGTGTTAAGGGTATGGCCAAAGAGGTCTTAATCTATGATGCACAAGGTGTCTAGGGAGTCCTCGATATACTCTCGGTATGTGAGGCACAACCGTGAACGCCAGCCCATCACAAGTGTGAGTCGGGAACCCCAGTGAGATACTAAAGGGCTCAGACCAACTATTCACGTCTATCTAGGTATCACCCTAGCTTTGACACTCTACTGATTATGACATGACTAGATTGGGGTACAACTTTCACTCTCCCCCCTTTGTATACCCCGTCGATACACGTGGTTGGAATCGTCCCTTGGGGTGATAAAATCCCCAAGCAGGTCCCACTATAAAGAAAGCACTAACCGTCTTCAACTACTCCCCAGGCTCACACGAAGTGCAAAGGGAAAGCGAAAACAAACTAATGCTCCCTTTGGGTAACACAAAAAGACAAGCACAACAAGCAATGACTATTACTCCCTCTAATTAAACTATGTTCTTAGATTAACACAAACAACAAGGATAGTTTAAAAAGTTTGAGCGAACGGATAGCCCTGCAATCATATGTTAGATGTTTTATCCCACTTTCTTCATCAACTGCACAAGAATATGCTGCAAAAAGTTAGTAAAAACACCAATATCCTTGCAAGAACAGTGTTAGGGAGAAAATAGCAAAAAATTGAAGCCAAAATGACAGTTTTACCTTCCAAAATGCGTTGCTTTGCGGTGACCAGGGGGCGCTATCGCCCTTCTACAGTAAATCAGGGGCATAGTCGCCCTTATGTGAAAAATCAGGGGCATAGTTGCCCCACTATGAAAAATCAGGGGCGTAATCGCCTCATTGCAGAAAATCAGGGGCATAATCGCCCCACTGTAGAAAATCAGGGGCATAATCGCCCCACTATGGAAAAGTGTTAGCACACAAATTTCAGCCCAGGGGGCGTAGTTGGCCTTCTATAAAAAAAAGTGTTAGCACAAGATTTTCAGCCTCGGGGGCACAGTCGCCTCACTGCAGAAAAGGTGTTAGCCAAAAATATTTTCAACCTAGGGGGCGTAGTTGCCTCACTGTAGAAACGGTGTTAGCCAAAAATATTTTTAGCCCAGGGGGCGTAGTCGCCTCACTGCAAAAAAGGTGTTAGCCAAAAAGATTTTCAGCCCAGGGGGCGTAGTCGCCTCATTGCAGAAAAGGTGTTAGCCAAAAATATTTTCAACCCAGGGGGCGTAGTTGCCTCACTGCAAAAAAGGTGTTAGCCAAAAATATTTTTAGCCAGTGTCGCCTCACTTGCAGAAAAAGTGTTAGCAAAAAAAAAAAAATTCAACCTAGGGGGGCCTAATTGCCTCACTGCGAAAAATATGGGGCATAATCGCCCCACTGCAGAAAATCAGGGGCATAGTCACCCCACTATGGAAAAATCAGGGGCATAGTTGCCCCACTGCAACGTATTCCTGCAAAAAACTTAACAACAAACGTGAAATATAGGAACCCGATTGTGTGTCAAACCGGGCATGCCAAAAATGTGATATCCTAATGTCTAACCCTTTCTAAGAAAATAGAACGCAATGGAAAAGCATAAGGAAACACCTCAAGATTAGCCTAAGGAATTTATAAAAGCAAAAAGGAAAGTGTTAAATGAAGACAAATGATTATACCTCCCTTTTGCAGCTGAAACTCCTTGGTTGGCCCTTGATTTGGATTGATTTGTATGCTCCTTGATGGCTCTTGATATGGATAAATGCAAAGCTTAACTATATGCTTGTATGCAAATGAAAATGGGTGAAATTGAAGACTAGATGAGTGCATAAAATGGTAGCATTTAGTTGCAAAATGGCTAAGTGTTAAAAATGCCTTAGAGAAGGGGGTATTTATAGAGGATCTTGAATTCTCTAGAGAATTCAATGGTTGGGATTTATCCAACAAAATCAAGATGAAGGGCTAAGGTGAATTGAGGACTCACAAGCACTCATATTTTGACATGTGGAATGTGAGATGGATAAAGGTAGGATGATGTGTAGGTGATGTGGAAGAGAGGTACATGATGTGGAGGAAGGACAAGTACCTTCCAAGTACCTTGGGGAGTGAGAAGATTTCTTTAAAAAGGAACTTCTTATCCCCAAGTGGGAGTGAAAATGACACTTGAAGAATTTTGGAATTTCTCAAAAATCTCCATGGGAAAAGGGAAAGAGGTTGGAGAAATAAATGTGTATTAAAAATTCACATTCATAGGAGAATCTAATGGATAAGAGAGGTCTTCCAAAAAGGTGGGAATTGGTCACATGTGCATGAGGTGACATGTCAAACATTCTAGAAGCCTTGGAAAGGAAAAATGTGAATTAAAAATTCACATGGGGAGGAGAAAGACATGGGATGAATAAATGAGAATTAAAAATTCTCATGGGAAAGAGGGTTAATGCCCAAAAAGAAAAAATGGAAAGATTGACTAAAAAGTGGTGCTAAAAGTGGTTAATGACTTTGATTAAAGTTGTGCAAATACTTGATTATGATAATTAATGGAAGATTAGAGACAAGTGGCAAATGTAGGAGGATGTGACATTAATCCTTGATTAAGAGGATGTACATCCTAAATATGAATTAATTTTTAATTCAAAAGATTAGAATGACTAAATTAAATAAATTGGTGTATTTATTTAATTTAGAGAGGAGAAAGGCACCAAATAAATTGTTTAATTATTAAATTAAATACTTTATGTGGGAAGTATAATATTAATTAAATAAATTAATATTGACAGAATTGATGAATAAAGAGGTAAATTTGATCATATGGAGGTGAAAAAAATTTGGGTGTCTACAATACCAATTAATCGTGATTTTAAAAAATTTGCAAGCTAGACGAGTTTTTCAAAAATCATTGACCTTTTGATCAACATTTTTTCCCCATTTCAAACTGCAAAATCACCAAAAAATGTGTTTTAAAACCTACAAAAAATGCAAATAAAATCGCGTTGATTTTTCATGCGAAAAAAACCATGAGACCTTAGCTTGTTGCTTACTATTATGCTTTGATAGATTTTTTCGAAGCATCCATAGCTTGTTTGAAAGCACCTATTTTAGGCTTTTAGCGATAGCAAAAAGGCAATGAACTATTTGATAAAATTCTTTGGTAGACATGTATGAAAAATGTGGTAGCATAGACAAGTCACAAGGTAGTGAACTATTTGAAAAAATGCCTCAAAGAAATGTGGTCTCATGGATTGTCATGGCATTCCACCACCATGAGACCACATTTCTTTGAGGCATTTTTTCAAACAGTTCACTTCCTTGTCTATGCTATTGCTTATTATTATGCTTTGATATATTTTTTCCAAGCATCCATAGCTTGTTCGAAAGCACCTTTTTTAGGATTTTAGCCATAGTAGCAAGGTAGTGAAATATTTGATAAAATGCTTTGGTAGACATGTATGAAAAATGTGGTAGCATATACAAGGCAGTGAATTGTTTGAAAAAATGGATTGTCATGGCATTCCATCACTATAAGACCACATTTCTTTGAGGCATTTCTTTCAAACAGTTCACTGCCTTATCTATGCTATTGCTTACTATTATGCTTTGATAGATTTTTTCCAAGCATCCATAGCTTGCTTGAAAGCACCTATTTTAGGCTTTTAGCCATAGCAGCATGGTAGTGAATTGTTTGATAAAATTCTTTGGTAGACATGTATGAAAAATGTGGTAGCATAGACAAGGGAGTGAATTGTTTGAATAAATGCCTCAAAGAAATGTGGTTTGATGGAATGCCATGACAAGCAAATGCAATTGGCAGCTACTCCTAGTTATTAGTTATGCAATGTGAAGAAATTGCATAGCTGCTTAGGTTGACTTTGTAAAAAAACTATATTGTAATTGAAATTTTGTCATCTATCAGCATCTAGTTATTAGTTATGCAATGTGAAGTAATGCACTTTGAATTTGAAAGATGTCCAATGCAATGTAATCAGTGATATGAATATAAACTACAAAAATCTATTATCTACAATTCATTAGTTAAACTCTTTATTTTATTTTCTCTATATATCTCTATGCTATGGAAATGCCTTTCAATTTTAAAAAAATAGTTTTTATCTATTGTTCTACAATTTTTTACGTTTTTTCTTAAATCCATTTTTTTCCCTGATTTTTTCAAAAAATCTTATACTTTTGGTTTGCCAAATTTTTCCTCAAAATATTTTTTCTTCTATGGTCAAATCAATTCCTTGGTACAACTTCACAAGGTCTACAAATATAAACCATGGACTAACAAATTAGTTATAGTCAATCAAAGCTAGAGCTTTGTTAGTATTATGACAAAAGACTCTAGTGCTACTCATGCAACTCTAGTAGAAGTATCCTTTTATTGAAATGCATTTAATACACAAAGGTGACACAGTCACAACTTAAGCATCTCAAGACGACCAAAATGTAAAATACTAAAATGTGATAGCATACAAGTTCACACACACAAATCTTGTGAAGTGACAAAATGGAAAAAATGAGACTCAGACAACCAAAACATTCTTGTCAACAATGCATAGTGAACCTGTGAGCTTCTCTTTCTTCTCACAGCTGTCCACCTTGATCTACTTCCCTCTCCTCTATGATAACCTTCTTAGGTCTTCACCTATGTGAGAAAAATCCATTTGCATGCTACTTACACAACCAAAAGTTATTGTCAAATCAAAACATATAATAATAAATTTAAGAGTAATTATACTTAGAAGTTATTGAACTTACTAATTGTTATCTAATTAACCATAATCAAATGAATTAGTCTATCAATAATTCAATAACCAATCTTAATAGTGTCCCTTACAATTACTTTTCATACAATTAATGATAGTAATAATTCCAAAAAATTGGTGTTACAATCACATCATTGTGGCCTTGAGTATCAAGTACAGTAGGGCATGAGGTGACTAGAAGTTGGATCAAGCAGTCAATTGCTTTGTTATCATCGTCTCCCTTGTGTTTGGTGACTGGTTGGAATTGTTCTAGTATTTCATCCACTTCATGTGCTTTGTGTTCTTCTTTGTGTACAAATAAATTGAAGGGACTCGTGACTACAAGAGTGAATGTCCTCACTAGCTAAGAGATAGTGTTGCAATTGCTTCATGACTTGAAGAGCTCCTTCTTGTAGTTAAAGTAATTTTACATAGTATCTTTGAATATTTTTGAACATGTAATAGAATATCAATGTTGGGTAAGCAATGCACCAAGTGATGCATTGGACTCCTTTTAGATAGGTTGATTACTGTCTTGATTTGAGTTTTTTAAATGCTTGACGTTGTGGAGGTATGCTGACTTAGGTCACATGATTTGACTCAATAGTAGAGAGATGAGAGCATCCCAATATGAACTGCTGATAAGAATATGCAAATTTGATAAAACTTTCTAGTCCTTGTATTACTGCAAGGAATTGGCTAATCTTGGATGATCTTTATCTTTTTCAGATCCATGTGAATTCCTTCTTGGTCAATGATCTAGCCCAAATAGCAAACATAAATAACACCAAAGAAACCTTCTAAACTTGTCAATCAGAAGATAACAACTTTGAACTTATGATTCCTCTCATTTGCAAAATTTATCCTTTCATTATCCTTCATTAGAATTTTTGGTTGGGAATAACTTGAGCACAGGTCTGGATTTCTATTTCATCCAAAGTTTGTTAATTCTATGGTATGGACTGTGATTTGCACTATTATTGGTCATTTTTTTGTGTTTGAGACTCTACTTATATTCAAGAAGACATATGGAGATTATTTAAATTTCATGTATTTCTTTTTGTGGTGCATTTACAACATTGTTTAGTGACTCATAAGCAAGATGTTCAATTTTATTCTTGTGGCTCCAAAACCGGGTTTTATGTTGGCCTGATAGCCTTATGTTCCCTCAATATGCTTTTACCACATGTTGGATCTCCCTATTGTATAGTGTGTCACCCCATCGGTGGGATGTTGTGTTATCTTCCGCTGATATGTTATAGTGCTGCTGATATGATTTATTCAGGCCATCAGGGAAATGATAGCATTTGTTACACTGATACACTTATGTTACTCTGATGTGTTCACCTCTATTGACCCCATTGGTACATCGGGGAGAGTCCTTTGGAAGTCTTCCCGATGGAGTGTTATTACATCGATATTTGTGTTGTGAGCTGCTTTCATCGGTCTATCGGTGGAGCTATGAGGGGAGTTCCCTCGATGTAGTAATTTTAGGCTGATAGTGTTAAATTTCTTAGAAATGGGAGTGGTGACCATGGAGTTTTATAATTATTTATGGATGTGATCATATGGTAAGATGGGTCAAGAAATGGATCTTGTCACACAAATCTCTACAATTTGTGTTAATCAAAAGATCAAATGTAGTACATTTAGTAGTAGGTGGGATGTGGATGAGATGAAGGTTAGTTTATATTGAGTAGGATTTTTCAGTCCTAACATACAATCAAAGATAAAGTTGGAGAAGGATTGTTTGCAGGTGCAAAGGCCTAGGAGGGCAGCGTAGCAGCACTGGTTTGAGGTTGATGGTCCAAAGTGACCTTAAGTGATTTTGAGATATTTTTTGTAAGATATTAATGGGTGTTTGAAATGATGGATGGTTTATGGGTTTCACAAAGAAGTTGCAAGTTATGATTAAGAAACTAGATCTACAGACCTACAAGGGAAAAACTGAGTGATTGGATGCGAAATCAATGAGTTAGGGTTATGGGTGATTGAAGTGTTGTTGAAATCAGTTGGAATTGTGTTGGTTTGGAGTTTTCCTCCCCGCTGTGCATCACTTCTCCTTTGTATGCTTAAAATATGCTTCTCCTATTTTCCTTTTATTTCTTTTCTCAATAATTTGCGCTACTTCCGTGTCCATTGGTAATATATTTCAAGCTTTATGGGACTATGAATTCTTTGCTTTCTTATATTTTAATCTTACTCAACTGGAGTAGGAAATGGAGAATCCTCTAATTCTAATACATGAAAAGAAAGTGGCAAGCCTGCAAGTAGTAGTTCGAGTGATGGAGCTATCACTAGAGGTGAGTTATATTTTAAGATCATGCGATTTGTTGTATCTATGATTGATTTATGATTCTTAGCATATCTATCTATGTTTAGTCAATTTTTTTATTATGGACAAATAATATAATTTCTTGTTGCATTTATCACAGAAACAAAGGCCTCTTTTTATTGTAGCAGAGCATGTAGAGAGTGAAGCATTGGCTACTTCGATCTTTGAAATTTATGATTTTTTACTAAATTGATAATGTTTAAAGTTTCTTTTTCTTTCTTAGATGTTGAGTCTAATTAATAAGTTTAATGTTGTATTGCAACTTGTAGGTGAGTATGTTGATATGATAAAGGCTAGCATTGTCGATCCTCTAAAAGCTATCAGAATTGCATTAGTTGATGCAGAAAGGTATAACTATTTATCTTTATTATAATTAGTGGAACTTGCTACTACAATATCTGATAAAAATTTACTTCCAAATATGCTTTTCATGGATGTTCATATTGTGATGCACCCTTAGTTTACTTATGTTAGGACAACATTTTGGATTTCGTCTAGACTATATGATGTTGTTTTGTTTGATTTTATGTATTGCTTGATAGACATTATGACTTTGTGGGATACCATTAAGACATGGTGATATTTTGATGAGTAGATATTGTGCTTGTTTGATAATATTATGATGTTTAGTTTAACGATATAAATGGCATTGTGATATCTGATGTTTCTTACTTATGCTATGATTTGTAGATTAATTGATTGTTTCTTTGAATAGGATGGATATGATGATGTTATGTATGGTTGGATGTATGTGTTATCACGTTGATATTAGTTGTTTAGTGTTAGTGATGGGGACAGTGTCACATCACTTGCTTACGAGGGCCCTGTGATTCTATGATTTCCCCATCATATTGTGATTGATTATTTCTTTATGCTCTTGTTTGACCCTTCGTTTTGTTGTAGGATACAGGTATGGGGCATTGAATCCACCTATTTATTAGGTTTGAGCATACCATAGCTCAATGGAGCTATTGTTTGGAGGTTACACTAGGTCCCCCACTTCGAGCCATCATCCTTTTCAAGGATGAATCTTTTTTTTTGCACCCTATCAGTAAGGTCTATCAGTATCGTTTTGTTTCCATGTAGTTGTGCAATCTTCATCATGTTTTTGGTTGGAATTTTCTTGACTAATTTTGGAGTTCTTCTCAAGACTTGTGCTTGGTTTGATTATTTCTTTTTATTTAGAGTGTCAAATTTGAAGGTTTGGGTAATGATATAAAATTCTAATTTAATTAAAGAATATAAATTTAAATCATATAAGATATTTAACTTTATAGATTAAGATTTATTGTTAAGATAGAATATTTAAATAATATGTATATATATATAGTATTATGTTGTGAAAACAAACCTTCTATGTAATTTAAAATAATAAATTAATAAATAAAAAGGTATATTGTGTGTGCAAGTTTTATTGAAAGGAAAAAATTAAATGAAATTTGAAATGGAGGGAAACTCTTAGATGTGAAGGTGATCAAAGTAGTGGAGGAGAAAATGGAGTAGAAGTGGAGTTAACTCCATAGGGGAAATTTCTTTTTATTCCTCTCAGAAGAAAACTAATTCTTTTTTTGTTTTTTCATTGCTATGAATGTTTGGCTTGTTTTGAAGTTTTGAAAAAGTTGTGAATTTGGGGTTTGATAGTGGCTAGAAGATTTTAGATCTGCAGAAGGTTTTAGGAAAGTGCTACTATTGCAAACTGAAGGAGGGAAGCCTACAACAAAACAACTGGTCAAGTAAAAGCCTAAGTTCTTTTTATCATTCTTCATTTTATTTCTGAAGAAAATAAGATTTGTTGTGAATGTGTCTCTTTCTTTTAAAGAAAATTTTTAGACAACTACTATTTAAATTTGGGTATGAGCTAGTTCTTTCGGTACACTAAATTGTATTGCTTTTAGTTTAATAGTTTTTTCATGAAACACAAAAGTGAGTCTCAATTTGATGGTTATTTTCCTACATCATTAAAGTTCTAGAAGGAATTGATTATATTTATGCATCCTCCTTAATATTTTACTCGTACCCTATTAAATCAACTAGTTCAGTGCCAGGGTTTGTTACCCATTAGTTTGAACCAGACAAGAGAAGTCTCCTTTAAGGTGTCGCTTTTAGATTTGGATTAGTTGTTCTTTGTCAATAAGTTGGACATGCATTTTCATTTCTCCATCTAGAGCACACAGATTCAAGAATTTATAAATTTCCATCCCTCATGCAGTACTCTATTTTCAACTTGTTGTGTTTATCCATTATATACATCTTATTTATTTAAGTCATACAATAGTCAGTCAGATGCGTAGGCAATGGCCAATTTATTCCAGTCTTAACATACGGGTTGCAAGATTTTTCTTGGGCCATTATATCTAGCACTATTATTTCTTCAATGGTATGCCTCTTACAGGCATTGAAATCTGTATAGCTGCCATGCTCTGTCTGAGGTTTACTTTCGGTTTCGTAAAATAAAATAAAAATTTATATTTAAGCCAGATACACTGTGAATGAAGTTGTCACTTATAATGGCATAACACATAATAATTCCATGAGCCTATAATATTTTCATGTTAGGATTTTTTGTTTAGGTCAATTTAAGCCATGACTTCTCTCTACATGGGGGTAGTTTGGTGAATGTGGCAAATAAATGAATTGAGTCTAGAACTTTTAGCACTACCTTGTGTCTGGTTTAACATCTTCTCACCTTTGAGTTGTGGTTTTATCCTTCCATTTCTTTTGGAATCTGTCTCATAGAGTCTAAGCTATAGGATCTCTTTCTCCCTATATGAAGTAGACATTAGAGAACTATGACAATAGGATTCGAGAAAACTGAAGTTTTGGACTTAGCATCGCTCACTCCAGCTCAATACCGAGTGTAATATGAAGTGTTTAGTGTTAATATTTTACGCCTTGCTATGCTTGTTGGTTCTTGATGATTAGATTTCCTCTATTTGATGTGAGCCCTCCGATGAGAGTTGCATAATCTATGGTTGTTTATGTTCTTTATTGGAATTCAATTACAGTCAAACCCATTTAATCACCTGTGTTATGAGGGAATGACCATGAATCTTACCACTAGAATGAGGCACAATTGTTTACCTTCAAAAGCTAAACTTTGGTCTTACCTGAAATTGAGAGCATCGCCTTATCTTTGAACTCCTATAGCATAATATTGTAAGTTCATGACTGTGGCTTCATCCATTAAGGTTGCTGCCAATTATTGAATCGTTAATTCTTGGTTATTGAAGTATTTTGTTAACTTCAGCTTGAATTAGAGCTTTAGGTTGTATGAGTTGATGTGAATCACATGTACAGATTCTATTTTGAGATAGGATAATGTTATTTATGACAGTAAACTTAAGTTGCATGTTGATGCCAGTATTATGCATGATCGTTGTTAACTTTGTGTTCTTTGGCCAAAAATATTTGAGGCAATAGATAATTTGTATAACTAGAGTTTAAGCTTATGTTCATTGACAAATGACTGGGAGATTAAATTTAGAGCAAAATTATATATATATATATAATTATATATGTCTATATATACATATATATTTGTATGTATATATATATGTATAGATAAAGGGGAAAAAATACATAAATAGGTATATATTATATATAAATGTATAATTATGTGTTGATAAGTGAGCTCAATTGCCATAATACTATTCAATAATATTCATTATTTATTGTGAAAATGATCCACTTATAAATGAATATATAGGATTAATGTATCCATGTCTTCGTTATGTTCAAATTGTCTTTTAGAGTAAAAAAATAGCTAATCATTTTACAATGATTTTGGAAGTTGTGAAAACCGTGTAAATTATCTTGTGGAGTAAGTTTGGGGTCTTCCAGAGGCTAGGTTGATTTAATCTCTTGATGGCATTAATTATTTAACTTGTTAAGGGAAAACTTTATCATGACTATGTTTATGAAGGTCGTTCACCTTGCTTGTAATATTTGACTATGTGATTGTTTTTCTATGGACTTTGTGTGCAGGATGGGTAGTGCCTCACAATTTAATTTTTTTGTGTTTGAGTTATGCAAGTGGTGTTTTTTTTGGCTTTTTGTGGTTTAAGGTTGGAAGTAGGGAAGTTGCTTCCAATGGGGGCTGGTGCACAAAGGGTTGCCTAGATAACCCATGTGGAAGTTTGTTAACAAATGATAACATTAAAATAAACTAGGGGGAAAAGGGTAGTTCAAACATTAAACAAGATAAGTTGTACCTTGCTCAGCCTCAAGTGCTCGTTTAGGATTGAGGTGAGATGGGAAGGCCTAGAATGGCATAATCGACTACTTCATCCCCATGAGAGGTAGTTCAATTCCACATAGTTAGCATGAGGGGCCAAAATTCAATAGAGGCTACCAGGATAACCCGGGATGGGGGTCGAGGCCTAGGAAGAACTTCCTAGATAACCTATTTCCAATTATGTGATGACACTTTCCCTACAACAACCATGAGTTTCCTTACTTGATTTTTTATTTTGAGTATCTATGTGCCTCTGGAAGTATGGTCATTCATGTTGTTGTTCTTGTTGATGTGTTCATCTTGTGTTGTGAGTTTTGTCAACCTTGGGATATCTAGTCCTCGTCTATCAGTTGGTGGGGCCCTTTGTAATCTCCTAGAATGGGGGGTGAATCTTTGGATTCACATGGTAGGGTGGAATGTGTTACATTCTCCATTGGGTTCCCCTTTCATTCATGATGTGGCGACTTCATTTGACTCTTTGACTCCTGCACAACATCTACCCTTGGGAGTTTGACCATTGTACTTGTAAATGCATTGTAACTATATCATGTATCATGTATCTTTTGTAGAGCACTCATCACTAGATTCAAGGAAGTATCATTGTACAAATGTATATGTAAACTGAATTGATGTATCTCTTGTATGTAAGGAATTTTGTAATCAGTGACATTGTACTTGTTAATTGAAATGAGAGTAATCAGTTATTATTTTATGTTATATAATGAATATTTCACATGGTTCATATGTAATGAGTAAATGACATTCTTAATGATGATTAGTGTTTAATTTTTAATAAGTTATTTGGTTTTGTAATTTGGATAATGGAAATTAAGTAATGCAGTCGTGCACCCTAGGGGACTTAGGATAATAATTAAAGTTATGTTCAATTTCATTGTGCAACATTGCACTTTAAAAAAAAATGATTTTTTTTCATCATTTAGGATTTGTCCTCTAAGGTTCTCGGCGAGGCATTACACATGGTATCATAGCCCAAGTTTAAACACTAGGTGCTTTGGGTATATCAACTAGCCCATTAAGTTTCTTCGATGTATTATTGAATTTTAGTATTTCCCTTGTTGACCTCGTCTAATAACCTGAACTTGTCTATGTAGGATCATGCCTAGGAGATGGGGTAGAGGTCAAGAGCGAGGCAAAGGTTGTGGTGGTGGCCATGGGGCCAATCACCAAGATTCACCTCCACAGAGTTATCATGAGTCAGATCATGAGGAGCATCAGAATTCACAAAACCAGGGTGGTGTACGACAAAATCAGGGTCAGCCTAGCATGGAGGGCGCACAGTTGCACCAATTACTAGAGGAGTTTCGTGCTTGGCTTGGTTCGAGGAAAGGAGAGTAGTTAGTGATTCAGGAGAGAGAGAGAGAGATCTCCCAGGAGTAGGGAGTTAGCTATTGAGCAGGATGTCGTTTTAGCTGGTCACATGAGGGACCTACTTCGAGCACGTCCTTTGAAATTTGATGGGTGAAGCAGTGGACTAGAGGTAGAGACCTGGCTTATCGATCTAAACCAATGTTTTTCTATGCACCCTTATGGTAGTAATACCAAGGCTAGATGCGCCATTATGCATCTCCATGGGTTTGCTTCCACGTGGTGGCATCTTGAGGGGTAGAAGCTCCATCTAGATATTGACTCAATGTCATGGGAGATGTTCCTTGTGTTATTCAGAGCCTGATTCTTGTCTGACCATTGGCGACAACGTTGAGCATGTGAGTTTCATGAGTTGATACAATTAGCAATGTCATTGGAACAGTATGAGCAGAAATTCTATGAACTTAAGTAGTACACTGACATTAGGGATGACGAGGGCATGCTAGTATGACACTTCATCAGGGGCTTAAATTCCCGCATTAGTGGTGGAGTTCAGGTGTTCGAGCCAAAGACCATGGAGGTAGCTGTGGAAAAGGCTCAGATTATTGAGGAGAATCTAGCTATGGCCTTAGGTGGATAGATGGGGGTTCAGATTGGTAGTGCACCTCTGGCGGGGTTCAGTTCTCATGGTGGTTAGTCATGGTCAGCAGGTCCATCTAGGAGTCAACAGGCACCCTCTAAGGGTGGCCAACAACAACAACAACAATAGCCCTCATAGTCTAAACATAAGAATTCTCGATCTCATTAGGATGATAGATCTCAGCCTAGGAGAGACAGGAACTGGAGGAAAATGAAATGTTACCATTCTGATCAACCAACCTAGAGTTCATAGTCTATAGTTAACATGGGCAATGTTCAAAAATCTAGTGCACCACATAGTAGTAGAGGTTTTGGCAAAGGTATCAGGTGCTTCTCATGTGGACAATAGGGTCATATTGCTCATCAGTGTCCTCAGAGGGGAAAATCTAGATTTACTCAGAGACCAGCGGATTCAGAGCCAATCGTAGGGGATGCTAGTAGATCTCACAAGGTTTTTGCTACAGTTGATAATTTCCAGGTTGAGCACCAAGGGATAGTTCTTGAGACATCAAGTGTGTTACAGGGTGGTAGATTTTCTATTTTTTTCATTCAGGTGCTTCAAACTCCTTTATTTCTCCTACTATAGTAGCATGATGTGGACTAGTGGCAGTAAAGTAGGATGATAGGTGGCAAGTTGAGTTAGCTTTTGGTGCTAAGGTCACATCGAAGTCTCTTGTATGTGGTTGTAGTTTGAATATTGGATCTCTTGACACCACAATTGATCTTTGCATCATTCCTCTTGGTTCTTACAATGTGGTATTAGGATGTGTTAGAAACCAAGATTTGAAATGCAAACCAGAAAAGCCTTCCATAGAAGAGAAAATCAGAAAAAGCAAAAGCTTTGCAAAAGGATGTGCAAAATATTATTATTCAAGAATTCTTAATTACAAGAGATGATTTGCTTTATAAAAGCAAAATATGCATAACCCTAATCTTATCTTGAGCAACAAGATAGCTCAACAAGATAAGGATGAGAATAATAAACCTAGGAATTAAAATATTACCTAAGTAAAGTTATGCAAGTGTAATTAAATATTAATTACACTAACAGTATGGATTGGTTAGAGGCTCACAGAGAAGTCATAGATTGTCGCCATAATTCAGTGAAGTGTCAATAACTCATTTGACTACAAAATCTGATGAAAATGTCTGACGAATATGTATAATCTGATGTATCGTCGGGTGCTTGTAAGATTTGATGTGTAATTTTCAATTTTTTGAAAGTTTATCCCCGGCGTTCGTCAAAATTTTGACGAACCTGAGTTTCGTTGACATTCTGACTATCAGTTTTGTCAAAATTTTGACAAACATGAAAAATAGAAAAAAATCAAATTATGGCCGACATAAAGAAAAGTGAGTTCGCTAATTTATTGTGATAGTATTTTGCTCTACTTGAGATAGTTTGTGGAGAACTAAGGACGATTTTCTTGGGAAAAATAAGAAAAAATTCAAGAAGATATCGCCAGGTTGAGGGTAGTCATTGTATTTTTGCAGAATTCAGTTGTGAAGTTAGATTTGTAGTTCCAGGTTTGAAAATCATATTTTAAAACATCTCATCAAATTTCATTTTTAGAGGTTTAGGATTTTGAGAATTTCATGTCCAGATTTTGTTGTGTGGAATCACCATAAGATCACAACCAAGGAATAGATTCTTGTGACTATAATTATGTGATCCATAACTCTATTGGTCATGTGGCATAGTTGTGCTATAACAAATATAGAATGCATTTATGTGTGACCCAAGTTTAATGTGGCTATGTTGTGATAGAAATGAAGGCACTCATATAATGTAGTTAATTCAGGTTGTATAATGTAGGTGTCAATCATCATTGGGTGCATTTAGGTTGTCTCAAGTTTAACAAGTGAGGATGTAATTATAGCATGATCGAAGAGTGATTACCTCTTGTTGCAATAAAGAGCCTATAACTCTGGTTAGTATGCAGAGTGGTTGTGTTATATCAATTATGTAGTGCATTCAAGCACAACCCATGTTTAATGGGCTATTCTAGAGTGTGAGCAAGATTTTTTAAACCTTATGAATGTTACTTAAAAGTGTATAGCTTAAACTAAACACCAAGTTTGTTACATACTTGAATGCAATCTTGGGTTACCGCAAACTATAATAATGTGATCTGCTAATAACCATTATGGAAAGTATTAAAGCAAGACCCATACTATATAGGATACATTTCCCTGATTAGGTTTACATACCTTAATGATCAAACACAAGCTTCCCACACACTCTAGGATACAATCGAAGATCATATCACAACTTTTTCAAGACAATTAATTTTCTGACCCAATATTTAAAGTTGTTTTTTAATACCAACAAAAGCATTGGTAAGAGCATGATTAGGGTAAAAACTCTAGGCCTTTGTAGAAAAATAAATAATAACTATAGCAGATTAGTGAGGTTGCAATACCAGAAAGATTGAGACATTGTAGGTAATAACAAAATCTTGCAATCTAAAGATTGTAGCTAATAACAAGCACACTATGTAGCTTTGTGAAATTTGTAAATGCAATCTACGGTAAGAAGAGTAACGGTCACTTGAGATGTGACAGTCAAAAAGAGGTTGAGCAGTGACAAGATAATAAAGCTCAAACCTTGCATAGTAAAGTGGAGATTTTAACAGTGAGTTTCCTTACCCCCTTGCTAACCTTAAGGGTTTTTCAAATTCTTTTGGTAGTGTTAGACAAGGAAAATGCAATCAAGGAATGACTATCCAAATGAAGTAATAGTGGTAATCATAAGTTCAATGTTTCTTCTTAGCCATTAATGTCTAATGGAGGTAGTGGATTGCATGTTTGAGCAGTGTTTTGAGACTCATCAAAGATGGGAGAATAGTGAATAATACCTTGTGGACTGTGAAGTATTGTCAATAAGGTTGAAGGATCTTAAGAACTACAATACCATGAAACAATGAGACCCCTATAGTAAGTAGGCAGTCTATAGGGCATAGTTTGATTTTATAGAAGGATGGTCATGAAAGGAATCTTCAAGTGATAGTGAGTGAGTTGTTTGAGATTGCAGTTGAGGGTGCAATGCCTAGTCTTAAAGGAAGTTAGCAAAGTACTAAATGTGGAAGAAAATCAAATTGTACACAACAAACAATTCACAATGTTATCTTGCATAATGCCTTGAGTTTAAAGACAAAAATCTTATTGTATCTTGATGAAAGTGGTGACCTTAATGGCCAATCATTGGAAACCATGATTTTAAAACATGCTATTGTGCTTATGGAGGTAAAATTTTAATCAAGGCAGTGAGTGGTGGGTTGGAACAATGGCAGGTATGAAGGACTTGCTTTATATGCATACTATGCAGTCTAGCTTAAGACATCGTTCTTAGAAGAGATTGAATCTAGATTATGGAACTCAAGGGTTACTATGAAAAGGATTAAAGCAAAGACTGAGATCTATTTAAAAGCCACGGTCATGAAGATATTAAAGATGTCACGTGCAAAACCCTAGTAGCTGGAGTAATGAATATAGTACCAAAGAGGATAGTGTGCTGGGGCAGATTTAGGAGATCTCCACATTATCTAATTATAGGGAAATACATCATTTATTTATTTTTTTAATTAAAAGAAATCATTCTAAACCCTATATAGGATACATACATTGATACTTCAAAAGCCTCTGAAGGAATTTGAGATTATGCAAATATATGTCAAGTAAATACCTAGATTACAAATAGTAGTGGAAACAATGTAAGATTTGTTGAGCAAAGCAGGAATGAGATAAGTAGCAATGAATCCTATGCCTCCTTTCACGCACATCTCCTCACCATTCTCTGTCATTCTTTATGGAAACACATCTCCATTTTGGCAGTCTATGCTTGAAAATAATATTTTGACGAAGGTTTTAGAGTATGTTTATTAAAATGAAAACTCCATTCTAGTGGGCTATGCCTAAAAATAAGATTTCGATGAAAGTTTTAAGCTATGTTTATTAAAGTTTTAGAGTATTTTGGTGGGCTATATTCCTGATTCCTTAAATGATTTATTCAAATGGATTGTGACTAAATAAATGACTAACTATTTAGTCATTTTATTTGTGTGACTAAATAATTTCAAACAATCCACCAAACTAGTAATTTATTTTTTACTCATTTATAATGAGTTGCAAAAATGAGCGTTAATCTAGTCATTTTTAGTTGTTGTGACAAAATTTTAGTCACCTAGTCATTTAGTTGCCAAATTCTACTAGTGTGTGCTTCCTTGTGCAATTAGGGCTCTCTCAATGTTGAGGGCCCTAGGGATAAGCTCATCATAAGAAGTGACACATTGCATCTTTAACTAATAGGATAAATCCGTATTGGCATTAGCAATGATGATTATGACTTTTTGCTCCTTAGGAATGGGTCACTTGCTCTTACTAGCTTGCTACCTCCATCATTTTAGGAAGTTTGTGATCAAGTTCAATATTCTAATTTTTAAGAGTCTTAATGGTTGGAAATCATAGTAAAATCAGAATTTAATAAGTTTTAGAATTAGCATTTAAAGTGTTTTTTGGGGTCATTAACTTTAGGCTATCTTCTCTTTTGAAGGGGTGGTTGCATGCCACACTTTTTTGGTGTAAAATATCAAAATTATTAGATTTTGTTACCTATATATGATTAAAAATTATTGGAGTGTGAGTCTGATATTTTTTGAAGATCTAAATAAGTCAAGCTTTTGGTAAAGAAAATCATGTCGATAATATTGGGGTCCAAAACAAAATGAAGAGACACTTGATAGATTGTGGGCTAGATTGAAAAGAAAGGGTGATAGAATGTTATTGTCCTTTTGCAATAATTGCAAGGGTTTAAAGATTAAACGACTTTAATCACAACATCTCGAGAAACAATTGTGGTAAGGCGATGGTCACATTGAAGGGGCATGATTATCGTCCATTGGTAATTTGCTCATTATATGTGCTTATATTGATTGAATTTGTAAATGTTTATATCATTTTAACATTTTATATATATATATATATAATCACTTGATCATGATCATGGTTTATTTGTGTCTATCATTATTATAAAGGTGGGGCGCCCTAGGGAAGATGATATGGATTATCATGGTCCGGAGAATGTGGTTTTGCAAGCGAACGAACATGGAGTTGTGAATATCGAAGTTGAAGTTAATGATCCTATGGAAGAAGATGATCATGAGCCAAAAAACACAGTTGAAGATGATGGTACAAATACATTGATCCATGAAACATTTAGTGGTAGAGCTGATCATGATGATCGAGATGACTTTGATGATGTTCATAATTTACCTGTACTTGAGAAGGCATACGAGCCCCTTTATGAAGGCTCCCAAACAACTCCTCTCTATTGTATTGTTGCTATTGAACTTGAAGGTTATGAATGGTTTATCAAACATAGCAATCTCATGAATGTTAAGGTATGTCATTTATGTCATCTTTTTTCATCTTTTTTAATTGTTGTTAGTTTATCACTAGTAAATAAAGGATGAAATATGTACCATTAATATTCTTTATATTAACAAATTATTTTTTTTTCTAGATTGATTGGTGAATTTTTGTTACCACCATCAAATATTTTACCTCGCTCATACCGAGATTTATCTGCCATTATAAAAGATATTGGAATGGAGTATCAAGCAATAGATGCATGTTCCAATGATCATATTATATATCATAAATAACAAGAATTTGCAAGAAAATGCCCAGAATGTCATATCAGTAGATATCAAATAGATCAACTAACAAAAAAGGGGCCTCACAAGGTTCTTTGTTATATTCCATTATTCCATGTATGCAATGATTATTTAGGTGTGAAATCCTAGCACAATTTATGGATTACCATGCACGAAATAGAAGTGGAGATGGCATTCTTTGAATGCTTGCGTATGGTTCTACATTTAGGGACATGGAGGAAACATGGCCACACTTTAAAGAACCTCATAATATCAATTTTTCATTGGGAGCGGACGGTGTCAATCCATTTGGAGAGCTAAGATCTATTTACTCGGTGTGGCCTGTTTTTGTTATCAACAATAACATTCCTCCATGGATGTCAATAAAGAGGGAGCACATAATGTTGTCAATGATTGTTCTAGGTATTTGTTTACATTAGTTTTCTTTAATGTAGTAGCATCTCATTTGTCTTATTTGTTGCATAATGACTTATATTTTTTTCCTTCAATAGTCATGTACATTAATTTATATATATTGTACTACAATGGTTATAATAATTATGTAATGTTTATGTTTATTCAACTAAGTAAGTATCAAGTTAAAGATATGAATGTCTATATTGAGCCTCTTATCAACGAGTTACTAAAGTTATGAAATG